>VYXD01007784.1:68786-91107 GCA_013397195.1 Hylia prasina
GGGCGCGCTGGCCCGGCCCCGTGTCCCTGCACGGGACATGGGATCGGGGGGAGTTGTCCCTGCCCCGAGAGATCCGAGTTTCCCTCGGGGATGCCAAGAGCACTTTAAAGCTTTGTAAATGTGGACAAAAGAAGTTCACTATGAAGTACATTTGGATGTGTATAAATGTGCGAGGGGAGAGCGCAGAGCAGCGCCCAGGCTCTGCCCCAGCCCCAGCAGTGGCACCAGAGCCCAGGGGTTCCAGAACCTCCTGGAGGGGCTGGAATCTCCTCCCCGGGGTGTCCCGGACACGATCCTGTGCCCTGCGAGTGCAGGAGGTGGCACCGGTGACCCCCCGAGGTCCCGCCCAGCCTCACCCCCCGCGGCACGCTGGGCGTTGTTTGCTGAGAAACCTTTCAAACGCTGATCACTGAGTGTCGCTCCTTTCTCATCCCCACAACCCCCTCCCTGCAGACCAGCATGGAAGAGTTTAAAGATGCACCTGAGGAGTTGCTGAATCACCTGAAGCTGGCAGAGCAGGAGTCCCCAGGGACTGGCCCCAGGGATGCCCAGAACACCCAGAGCTTTGGCAGTGCCCCATCCCCGGGCCAGCAGCCCACGGAGGAACCTTTCCATGACTGTCACGACTCCTTGGAGGCCAAAGGACCTGTGCTGGATGATGAAGGGAATGTTCAGGAGGACGGCAGTAGCTCGAGGAAGCAGACAGAACTAGATGAAGAATACTTGCTAGAACTAGAGAAAGATATGCCAGAGGAGGAGAAACAGGTAATGAAAGCACCAGTGTTGGGGCTGCAATGATCTGTGTGCACTCAGTGTTTGGAATGGGCTGGGGCTGACACAAAGGGACCTTTAAAACCAAAGTGTGTTTGGGTTTGCTGTTCTAAATTCCTTCTTTTAGGTAACAAATGTTGGTGGCTTTCCTTGCTGCTCTTAATCCTCACATTCCAGGGCAGATTTTGTGTGCCTTGAGCAGGGAGGGAGGTGGCTGTGACTCAGAGATTACAGGCACCAAAACTCTCCCTGTTGGTTACACCCCTTGGTTTCCCCTGAGTGCCTGCAAGGTGCTTCTCCAAAAGTCAGCAGGTTTCAGGGTTGGTTTAGGGAATCCAGAGAGTTGGGATTCATTTTGAGTAGATCCCTGTGGATTGTTTGGGCTTTACTCAAACAAAACCACATTTAATGTGTGGGATTGTTTGCTTTCAGTGCTGTCACATTGGACAAACTCATCCTGCAGCAGGAAGAGAAAAATGCAGTTTTTCATCTGTACAAGCAATCTTTGTGTTGATATTGAAGTTCCCTGAGGTGGAAAAGCAATATTGGGGAAGGACAACATGGCTTAGAGTCCCCTTGAGGCAGGAGTGAGACTAAAAGTCATTCTGGTCTCTGCTGGAGCTGCTGGGATCCCTTTGGATCTGTGTCTCAGCTTTGGCTGGAAATGGGCAGAAAATGCTGCCAGTTGTAATTTCATAATGAAGATCAGGGGGGTGGGAATGTCAGGAGATGTTCTGGTGCATCCTTTGGGGGGTTTTAGTCCAAACCCCTGCCCAGAGCCTGGGAGATCTCTGGCACAGCCCCTCTGGCTCTCTGGGCTGCTGTTGAACTGTCCTGGACACTTCTGTCCTATGTTTAATTAGGATTTCCTTTATTGCAGAGCCCTGGGCATCCTGGGGGCCTCCCCTGGGCTCCTTCTGGGATGTCAGAGTCTTGTTGTTGTTGTAGGAGGGACTTGGATTTGGGGGTTTTTACCCAAAGCAGAGCATTCTCCAAGTGCATCTCTCAGGTGCTGAGCAGAGGGCAAAAATCACCTTCCTTGACCTCCTCACACACAGAAATCATTTCACTGCCCTTGGGTTTTTTCCAGTCTTGAGTGAAGAGTCCCTTTTTTCTCCTTGTGTTTATTCCTGTGCATAAGGAGCACTGTCATCCTGAGTCACACTGGGGCTGCAGCACCAGCCTGGGACTTGAGAGCTTCAGAGAAAAACTGCTAAAAACTGGGGGGGGAAATTGTTCTGGAACTAAACTCTAAAAAGAGCAGCAAGCCTGGCAGTTGGCTGTGTTAGTTTTTGTGCTGTTCTTGCTTTGGGTGTATTTTTAGATAATCATCTCATTTTGCACATGGATCTTTGCCTGCTGTCAAATGACCAAAATAATTGGGAATGTTGGATCTTGGCACTCAGCTTTGTGGAACTCCACTGAAAGGGGCTGTGGGAGTGCAAAACAACAACTGCTTCAAAGTGGGAAGTTTCCTCAGAGAAAGGCTGCAGGCAGCTGCAGCTCTCATCTTTCTGCAGGTTTATTTCCAGTGGTGTTGAGCAATTCTGCCCTTCAGAGTGGTTTGTGATTTCAGCTACCCCAACTGAGGGACTCTGGATCAGCAGTTTTTTGTGTCCCATGGAGAGATTTCTGAATGTTGCAGGTTTTCAAATGTGGGTTTTTTCTCTAGCAAGGTCTTGCTGGTGTCTCAGAGAACCAGAGCTGCAGAGCTGTGAATGCAGAGCAGAATCAGGAGCTCAGACAGTTGTCACAGCCACTGGAGTGGCCCCTTCCATCATCTCCCCCTGGGCAGGTCACTCCTCAATTGCTGCTCCAACTCTCCTCCTTGTACTTGCTACTGATGGCCACGAGTTTATTTTTAAAAGTGCAACATTGTGAATATTCTGATTATAAAAGATTCTGTTAAATGCTGCAGCTTTTAAGAAAAAGCCCTGCAGTACAGCAAACAGTGCTGTACATTCATTTACTCAGAGCTTTTTAAACCTTTTAAGCTTCCTCCCAATGACTCAAAAGGATTTGCATTGGTGTTTTTTTGGGGTTTTTTGGGTTTTTTTTTTAGAAGGGCAACGTGATTTTTTTATTCATTTTTTACTGCAGCTGCAGCAGATGAGACAGAAATGCTCAGAAGTGTTTTGTGGCTGCTGAGGTGGGGAGCAGCCCTTGGCACTGCTCAGGGTGGGTGGAGCACTGGGGATTCACAGGGAAATGGAGCTGCACTTGCAGATCTGGGCAGTGCTGGTTAAAGCAGACCCCAGACCAGCCTGGTGCTGGCACCTGGGGAGATGCATTTGCTTTGGCTGCTTGTCTGAACAACACAAACTGCAGCACCAGCCAGGAACTGTGGGCTCAGGGCACAGGGAGAGCTGGATGTGAGCCCTGCTCCAGTCACATCTATGGGGCTGCACCTTCATAGCTCGGGGTTTTTGTCACCAGAGCCCACTGTTGTGTTCAGCAGCTGAAATAAATGGGCTCTGGGGGGTGATGCTCTCCGGGAATGGGCTGCAGGAAAAGTCTCTCTTTTATTCTGGAGGTTCTGGCCCTGCCTCTGGGTATTTCTGTGCAGATTCCAGCAGCTGAGAGTAGAAACTCTCACCTGGGCAGAGGCTGCTGCAGAGCTCAGGGGGAAGGAGCCAGTGAGGGATTGTGTGTTTTCTCTAATTACATTTCAAGAGCCCCATACAGTGAGATTTCTAATGTTAAGCAGCAGGAATCCCTTCCAGGGAGACAGCAGGGATGCCCTAAGAAATCTGCTCTGCACAGAGAAGGAAAATAAGAACTTGCAGGGATATTAAGACACAAACCTGTAAGAAGTGTTCTTAAAAGCAGAGCCTGGGCTTGCACCTCTGAGCTTTTTAGCACCTGAAATTCACCTTTCCAGGGTTTGGTGGTTGTTTCAGGGCTGCTGCTGCTGCCTCAGCAGAGGCACTGAGCAGCAAATTGCTTTTGATGCATTCCAAGCAGATTTTTCTGGCTGGCTGTCAGTGACAGTGATGGCTTTGACGTGGGGCTGCTCTGCAGAATTAATGTGAGGACACCCAGCAGCTGTTCCAGGGTCATTGTTCAGCCCAGCCCTGCTCTGAGGGACACCCTTTAATGAGGAGTTTATCCAGAGCAGGGCTCCCAATCCCTCAGCTCCTCCATGGTGGCAGATGCTGCCCTGTGGCCAGGACCTCAGCACCTGGCCTGGGAAGCTCTCATTTCAGATATCAAACCCTGAGCTCTGTCAGAGCCCAGAATAAATCCCCAATATTCCTCTGAGCATTCCTTCTCGGGCCTTTCCACGTGCCCTGGACCTGCAGCTGGCTGGAATCACAATTCCTGTTCTGACAGCAGGAAATGTGTCAGCAAGACAAGCAAGAGGAGATTCTTGAGGAGTGTCTTGTGAGCAGCTCTGTGAGAATGTGGTAGGACTGATTTTAAGAAATGGGATTTTGGAGTCATACCTGAGATTATCACTGGGTTAAACAGCAGAATTTCCTTTTTTAACCCCCCTGTTTTCTGCAGGCTCCAGGATATGTTAGAAAACATTGACTTAGTGAAGACATTTCCTTTAAGCTGCCCCCTGCTCACCCTTCCTTTCCTCCCTGTGCCTTTGGGTTGATCCCATTGTTTTCCATAAAGGGAAGCTTCTGTGTAGAGTAAAACATCCTGTTATATTTCTGCATTTGAGCAGTAAATCTGTATCTGCTGGAGTCATTAATTGCAAGAGCTGCTGAGAAGAATTTGAATAAAAGCTGGAATTATAATCTCCCTGTGTGATTTATAATTCTTTGAGTTTTCAACAAACAAAACTCTTTTGCTGAGTGACAATTTGACAAGAAGAGGGGAAAATCTCCCTTCGTGTCCCTTTTGAGTGCTGCTGCCTGATTTGAGTCCTGTGTTCAGTTGTGCATTTCTCTGGCAGAGACTGCTCCTGTCAGGGCCAGGCCTTTTCCTCCTGTGCTGATGGATTTGTGGGCAGCTCCCCTGTCCCTGCCCCAGGCTGCTGCTCTGCAGCAGGAAGGATGAATGGCACACTTAGGCTGGGCTTAGCTGGAGCTAAGATGGAGTCAGGGAGGGCTGTGACCTCCTGCCCTGGGTCTGCAGTGCTGCTTCCAGTTTGGTGATTTGGGTAAAAGTTCTTTTCCATGGAATCCCAGGGGGCAGGGACAGGCCAGGTCTATCCCTGCCATTGCCCTGGAACCTCCCAAGTGCAGCTTTGGGTGTTTTCAGGATTTCAGAAAGGGGGTTTGAGGTGACTCCAACCTTAAACTGAAATCCAAACCCTTGGACAGAGCAGTAGCTTCCCAAAACTGCAGGGGGAAGCAGACAGCTGCTAATGAATGACTGAGAAGTGGGACTGGAAGGTGAAAAATGCATTTCTGATCCGTTTAAAATTCCTGTTTCTGTGCCCCCTCTGAACTCCAGGTCTTTGGATTTCCCTGGTTTTGGTGACCTTCCCAATGTGAGGGGCAGGGTCACTGTGAGGAGGGTTTGTGCAGAGCTGCAGCCAGGAACAATTCCCAGCAAAGGGAAATCAAGGGATCAATCCAGGCACAGGAACAGGCAGAGGAAATGTTGTGGGCAATGTCACCAACTGAGGGTGTTGTTCCTTCAGCTCCCACTGGCTGTTCAGGGATTTCATTTCCCGAGGAAACGGGGAATGTGTAGGTTGCTGTCTTCTCTAATAGCAGACTAATGCCTTTAATATTATAAAAATTACATTGAACATCCAAATAAAATTTATTTATAATTATCCAGTTATAAATCAATGCTATAAAATTCTATTTTATATCGTGCTTTTCCTGTTAACCCCGAGTGTTTTGGCAGAGCAGCTGAGGTGCAGGGGCTGTGTGTGATTTAGGTTTGTGCTTTATTGTCACAAGGCCAAGCTATCCCTGACCTATCTCCAGCAGCCCTGCCTTTGCCAGGCAGGTTTGGGTTAAATACTCATTTTTTCTGAGTATGGGACTGGAATTCAGTACCCAAATTTAAACATTTCTCATCAGATCCTGAAAGAATCATCACCAGTTACATTCAGTTATTTCTCCTGAACTCCAAAAACTATTTAAACCACATCACAGTCAGTGCCTGCCTTAGAATTTGTCATCTTTGCATTACTAAAATCTGCAAAAAACCCCAAAGCTTCAGATTTTGATGCCACTGAAGAGCAGAAAATCCTGACCTGGGGAGTTGTGTGAGCTCCAGTGGTGTGTGTGAGCAGCCCCAGGGCACGGAGCAGGCCAGGATGGCTTTTCCTGGGCACAACATCCCAGGATTCAGGCTGACCTCATCCCCTGGCTCTTGTCCTGTTCCACTTCGGTGGGGACACTTTGGGGACATGGTGCAAATCCCTTCAGGAGTCACTTGGGATTTTCCCTGGAGGGAACTCAGCATGCCCAGGGCAGAGCTGGCTCTTCTCAGTGCTGGAGTGCTCTGGGCTTTTCCCTGGATTTGAGCAGGCTCTCCCAGCCTCCCCCAGAGCAGAAATGGAAATTCGAAGAGTTGCCTTTCCCCTGTTCTGTATTAGGAATTTCTCTTGAAGGGATGTGTGGCTGGAGGAATAAATAATGTATTTATTTCACAGCCAGCTTTGCAGGGCAGTGCCTTGAGCATGTGAGGGGCTCATCCATTTTTCATGCTTTTACATTTTGTGGAAAAGCCAGAGGAATTGGCTTTTAGATGTTGCTTCTTGGTCAGTCATACCTGAAATGCAACTCCATCGACGTGCAGGAGGTACCCCACAGACTTCACCTTTTAAAAATACTTTGGACACTCAGTTTGGGAGTGAAACCCATAAACCAGGGATATGTTGAAAATGTTGGTCAGGCTGTCACAGAAATGCAAGTTTTGAACCGTTGCTGCTTTGCAGGGAGCTGAATAAATTACAAAATCACACACAGAGCTCTTAAAAGTGCTTTGTTGTTTCTCCTTTTACTCCTTTTTTGAATATAAAGCTTATTCTTCTGAAGCTTTCTTGCTGCAGATCACTTTTTATATTAGCATTTAGTGCATAATTAGGGTGAACGCGTAATATTTTTTAATAATTTGGATAAAATGAAGCAAAATATTGATAATGCAGGTCAAACTTTTCATGCAGCATCCCTTGATTGCAGGGTTTCTGTCTCAGGCCTGGTGTGAGCATGCTGTAGTTGTGTTCATAATAAAAACCCTTTCATCCTTGTGGAGCTGTAACTGAACCCTGAGCAGCAGAGAGTGCTCATGGCACTGAAAGGCCACTTCTAAATAGGTCATGAGCAATGAAGTCAGTGGGGTTTGTGTTTCAGCAGCCCTTCCCCTCACTGGGTTTGTCTGTGGAGATCTTTCCAGCAGGATCCTCATCTCAGGCCTGCTCTGTGCTGAGATGGGGCTGCTTTGTTCAGTGCCACCAAGTGTTGGGATCATGTTCACCCTTTGTGCCCTGCAGAATATTTCAAAACACCTTTTTGTGGGGTCCAGGCAGGAATTTCTGTCTGCTGCCTCGAAAACTGAGGTGTAGCAGTTCCACATTCCCCGTGCTGAACAGCAGAGTTCTGCATTACACAGGGAATTTGGGACTTTCATGCAGCCTGAAGTGTGGAATTTGTATGTGTGTGTTCAGAAAGCACCAACCGTGTCCCTTGGGGTGTTGTGGAAGGACTTGGGGGGTTTGTCAGCCCTCCCTGAGCAAAGGGGGATAATTGGGCATGCTTTGTCTGCCCTGTGTGTTGTGGGGCTCCTTTAGAATGTGAGCAGTGATGGGTATTGGAAAAGCTGTTTAACAGGCAAGAGGAACAAATGTGGTGCTCTGGGCACGTATCAAAGGGGTCAGAGGAGATTTTGCTGTGGAATTTTGTGTCATGACTCAGTGTCCTTCCACTGAGCCTGATCTGTTCTGGAGGTGGTGCCAATGGTCAGGTGAATCAATTCCCAAAGCCAACAGGAGCAGGAGGAAGGAGCTGTGATTTTGAGCTGTTTGTCAGCTCCTTGGCATAGCTGGGAGCTGGTGCAGTGCTCCACACTCTGTACTATATTTAGCTGTTTCCAAGGAGATGTTCTGTGTGATATTGATAATTGCATTAATCCTTGATTCACACAATCTGCAGGAAAGGAAACTGCTCCTTTTCCTACTGTTGGCTTTTTAATTGCTCAGTGATCTGTCATTTACAGACACCTCCATTGAAGTCCTTTGTGTGCTGGGAGAAAAAATCAGTGCTCCGAGGATGGTTTTTGTAGCTCAGAACGACTCCTGAGCTCTGTGATGTTCCTGCCTTTCCCTGCTTTGTTTCAGGAGTGTCTGCACTGTCAGGAGGTTGAAGGGGTGGCTCGGTGACATCCTGAGTTTTCTGTGTCACAGGCTGAGCCTGAGCGTGGCCTCCCCTCGTGCCAAGATGTTCATGGTTGAAAACACAGCTCTGCTCACATGTGCAGTTCTCACTGGACAAAGAACCTGCTTCTGGGGGTTCTTTCTGCCTCAGAAACCTTTCTCAGCCTGGACCTTTTCCTTGTGCATCTCTGAAAATAACTGGAATTTCTGAGGTGCAATTATTTCAAGCAAAACTTTCGAGAGTTTACATTTAAAATATATTCTGCGTAGTTGGCCTGCAGTGAGTGAATTAAATGCAGTTGGAAAGGAGAAGCAAACAGCCAGCTAAAAGCTGATGTGTTGGTTTAAAGCATGGAATTCTCCATGGATGCTCTCCCTGCATCCTGGTGGCTGTGAAGTGGAGCTTTTTAATTGCCTTGCAGTTACACTCCAGTGTTTCAGGGAGATGTGAAGGATTTCGTGTCACAGGCTCTACAAGCAGATCTTGGCAGAGTTAAAACTCTTCAGGTTATGTTTTATTCTGCTTCCCTTCCATCCTTGATTTGGAACTGCAGCTGACCTAGTTGTTCATTTCAGTGAAATACTTGGAGACATTGTCTTTTCTTTTGTAGAAAAGAAGAAAGGAGAGCACGGGGCTGAAGGAGAAAGGAAATGAGCACTTCAAGAAAGGAGGTGGGTTGATCATCCCTGAGCACCCTGTGGATGTTAGAGAATCTCACATTAGTCCTGAGCCATCGTGGTGGTGCTGCAGAAAACCCTGAGGAAGATCTCACACTGTCCTTGTTGAATTTTCTCCCCTTTCATTTTCCTCCAGCTCTAAAGAGACAGAGATATCAGACCTCCTTTAGAGTTGTTTAAATCCCAAAGATTTGGGTACTAAAGCAGGATTCCCATGGAAGATGAGTGTTTACATACAAAACCATGGATTTTGGACTGCCTTTGAGAGCCAGGGTTTCTTTCACTGATCAGAAAAGGCTTCCCCAGGGCCCTGAGCTGGGCTGATGGTTGTGCTTAGAACTGATGCAAGATCTGGGGCTCTGTAGCTGCCTTGTACCTTTATACATTGATTTTAATGAACAAACAGAAGGGGGGAAGTGGTTTTGACACCTGCCTTTGATTGAATCAGCTGGTGGGTGGAGGATTCCCAGGGAAAGCAGGAAATGCAGGCAAGGAAGCTGTGTGCCCTGAGGAGCAGGCAGAGGCTGCAGGTGGAACACAACCCTGGGAATGATCAGGGCATCAGGGAGGGCAGGAGGGAACTGCTGAGGCCAGGAGAGCCACAGGCCTGGAGTGCTGCTGGAGTCCCCTCCCTGGCCTCTCCCTCTGATCTGTAAGTCAGGTGAAGATGATGATAAAAGCTCCCTGTAGTGCTCTGTGCAGGAACAGAGCAGGGACAGCTTTCAGCTCTTCATCCAAAGGGATTCCACCTCTGCTCAAAGAGCAAACAATTCCAGGGATGAGCATTACATCCACGTCCTGCTGCACTTGTTGCATTCAGCTCAGGAGTATATTCCTGCTTTTATAGGCAGAATTAAGTCAATTTTAAAATAATTGATTGTATTTATGTACTTAGTGATGTTCTTTGAGAGCAGCTACTGATTCTGGTGTCATATCAGCAGATACTGAGAAGTGTTTCCAAAGGAATCTCAGCCATGGGGTTCAGTGATTTGAAATGGTTTGGTTTGGGTTTTTCCTGTTGCTCTGCAGACTTTGGAGAGGCAGAAGACTCCTACACCAAGGCTCTGCAGATTTGCCCAGCCTGCTTCCAGAAGGACAGGGCTGTGCTCTTCTCCAACAGAGCTGCTGCAAAAATGAAACAGGTGAGTGCTGCTTTTGTTCTGTGTCACACTGGACTGAGTCTGGCACAAATGCAGTTATGAAGGGCTCAGAACCCTCCAGGACCATGGAGTGGCAGCTGTGCCCCAGCCCAGAGCACTGAGTGCCACCTCCAGCCCTTCCTGGGACACTCCAGGGCTGGGGACGTGAAGAAATATGACTTCAATCTAACAAAACTGTTTTGTGTTCCAGGACAAGACAGAGGCTGCCCTGAGTGACTGCACCAAAGGTACATTTTTCTCTCTGTGCTGCCCTTGTGCCAGATTTTTATACATAAATTGTGTCATTTAATGGCTTTACTGCAGAGCTGTACTTTTGGGTCATAAGGGTCTTTAAAGAATAGAACAGAAAACACCTGATTTGTATTACTTATTTTGTAAAATGTCTGTCAGACCTTTCCTCTCTGCAGTAATTTACTTCTATTCTCTTGTACCATAAGGCTGCAGTTTGTTCTTGTTTTTAAGAGGGAAGTCTTTTCTGTGGAAACTGTTTCCCACACCTGTGGTTTCAAACCCACTTCCACCTGCCATCCCCCCCAAATCCTGGTTTAATCTCAGATTCCAAAGAACTCTGGGGCTTTATAGAGTTAAAAGCATTATCCAGTCCCTTTCCTGCACAGCTTTTGCTTTGTCACCAGGGCTTATGTTCCCCTGTTCCTGCCCTGCACAGTTCTCTCTCTGCACCTTCTGGTGGAATCAGTTCAGCTGTGCTTTGCTTTATTGCTTCCACCCACTCACCCACCCTCGAGTGTTTGTTAAACTCCCTGTGACAGCTGGGGAAAAAAATCCACATTACCAATCAGAGAACTAATCCAGTGGCCGTGTGCCAGCACTGCCTGCACAGAAATGGGAGCTGTGCTTGCTGAAAGGGCTCCTGGAGGTACTAAATCCTCCCTGGCCTCTCTCACTGGGGCTGTGCCTGCCTTTGGTGCTGCTGCTTTCTGAAAAACACCTTGAATTTTGCAGTGGCTCAGAGGGAATCAATGTGCTTTGAGCAGGGAGACTTCAGCTGCCAGGGCCTGCCACTCCCCAGGGACTGGAGCACAGCAGAGCAATTCAGTCACCTGCAGCTTGCTGACTGTGCCACTGCCTTTGTCCTTCCAGAGGAAATAAACTGGAATGTTTACCTGGATAACCTGAGATTTCATTGTCCCCAGAACCATTTTAATGGGCTGGGAATTATAAAATAGACAGACCCCTTTCTGTGATGAAAAATCCCTCATAGTCCCTATTTCTGAGGTGAAATCTCTCATATTTCCTCGTTCTGTGATGAAAAATCCTTACAGTCCCTGTTTCTGGGGTGAAATCTTTCACACTCCCTGTTTCTGTGGGGAAAAATGGATGAAGGAATTCTTGAGGAATTACCATGTGGAGGTTGCTGCTGAGTTTAGCATTCAGTCTGGACTGCCACTGCAAAGAGCCCTGGCTGCCATGGGGATGAGGGGAGGAAAAGCTGAGACTCAGTCAGGATGCCCCTCTGCCAGCTCCCAGAGCTGCAATCACTGTTTGTGCATTCCCAGCACAATCTGGACTGTTTGATATGAAATTCAGAAGAGCTCCAGAAATTCTCCTGGAGTTTGTCTCCACTTGAACTGAGATAAGCGTGGCAAGGCTGATTTTCCCTGCTGTGTGTGTCTGGAGGGATATTTAACTTCAGCTGCAATCTAATAATAGCCACTTGCTAAACACACAAAAACTGAAATATCTTGCAGGTCCTTAACGTTTCTGTAGCATCACTTAGAATCCCTGCATGGATAGGATTGCACATTTAAAGCTTTGTGACCATAAATCACTTCAGTCTGTGAGAGATTGTGGACATTAAATGAAATATGATCATGAGACTGTCCCAGGCAGCTGTTTCTGAATTCTGACTGAGCTTTAAGCTGTGCCTCTGCTTGATCCTGAGTTACATTCTAAGGACAACTTACCAACTTACCACACACTTCAAAATTCATTTGAGGAGTGGAGAAATGCTTCAAGTACAGTCCTGGGCTTTGCTTTTGTTTTCCAGCTGTGGAATTAGACCCTCACTATGTCAGAGCTTTGCTGAGGAGAGCAGAGCTCTATGAAAAAACAGAAAAATTAGATGAAGCTCTGGAAGATTATAAGGCAGTCCTAGAAAAAGACCCATCAGTTCATCAAGCCAGAGAAGCCTGCATGGTAAGCTTAAGCCTTTCAGTGAACTTAGGCCTAACTTATTTTTCATTATTTTAGTTCAGCTTCCCACCAGTGAACTTGCAATGGATTCTGCCTCAGAAGGGAAAAAAACTCATGTGCATCACCTGCAAATATAATTTGTCTCTAAACCCACTCTGAACACGTTGTTACAAAAATCTTTTGGAAAAGCTTAATTGTTCTAGGTCTCCATTTGGGAAAATAAATCATGAGCAGTGATTCTGCCCCCCTTTTCCCCACACTGTGGTGGTGTAAGTGACAGATTAGGAACAGCTTTTATGGCATATTAGGCAAGAAACCTTGCCTGGAATGATTTCCTGGGGGACTGGATCAGTTGCACTGATGGCAGAAAATATCCTTCTTAACCGTGTGAGTGCTGCTGGTGGTGAGGGGTGATCCCATAAAACAGCTGAGCTCCCATAAAGGAGCTGCTGCCTCTGGGGCTGGGCTGGGGCTCCCCAGGGAATGGGCACAGCCCCGAGGCTGCCACAGCTGCAGGAGGGCTTGGACAGCACTCCTGGGAGTGCTGGGGGTCTGTGCAGGGCCAGGAGCTGGGCTGGATGGTCCTGGGGTCTCTTCCCACTCAGGATAATCCAGGATTGTGAGTCAGACCCTCAGGGGGGGCTGGTGGAGGCTGTTTGGAACCCATGAAAACGCAAACACTGTCCTTGCACCTCTGCCAGGCCAGGATTTTCCCTCAGTGTCTGTGCCCTGGTAATCCCACAGGAGAGCCCTGGCCCAGCCCCAGGAGGGATCTCCAGCAGTGCTGCTGCTCCTCTGGCCATGCTCCAGGCCCAGTTCAGGGTTTAGTCCTGATTTCTGTGCCTGGGCAGTGCAGAGGGTGGGGGTTCCACCCCCTCCTGCTCCCTGACCTCCCTTGGCCAGGCAGAGCCTTTGGCTGCAGAACCCTTTGGACAAATTCCCTCAAATTACCCTGCACTGGCATTTAATCTGTTCTGCCTTGAGCAGGTCCTTGTCAGGTTTGAGGGGAGAAGCAAACTATTGAGTCTGAAGCTTAAAACTCCCTTCTTGAAAAGCTGTTAAGGAAATCCTGACAGCTATAATTTTACACTTTTCAAATATTCATCGTAAATCTCTAAAATTTCATAATAAAAACCCCCAAGTTTCAGCTGTTGACTCCACACACCTGGTGACATCTCTAACCTGGAGGAGGCTGAGCAGCTTTGCTCTGTTGTAAGGTAAAAGTGTCTCTGCTTTGCAGGAATGTCACAGGATCTTTTCCCCTCAATGAAAACGATGCCTCAAGAAAATCTGCAAATTGGCTTCATTCACAGACAGAGCAAATCTTCCTCCTCCCTGCCCACAGGAATGATCTCACACTGCTCTAGGGAATGTCATGACCCTGTTAAATGACAGATTAAGATATGAAATGCACAATAGTTCTTTGATTCCTGATTTGGTACGTGCTCCAGTACTTGAGCACTGTTTGTATTTCAGGAGTGCAGAGCTGGGGTTCTGATTTCAATCCTCAGTTATTTGTGACTTTTTCATTGCCAGACTAAACAGGTTGGAATTATCATGGTTTGTGGTCAAATCATCCCTATTGCTGCTGTGCCAGAAAGTTCCATTATATGGAAGCAATGGTTAGTCTGGGGTTTTCACAGGTGTGTAACTGCTGGGAGAATTTCAGCTTCCACACAGGTTTTGAGGGATTTTAGGGCAGATAAAGTGATTTCCCAGAAGCAGCTGTACTTTGGGATAAGTATCACAGACACCAGAGAAATAAAAATGGACATTCCTGGAGTGGGAAATGCTGAGTCTCTGGATTAGCAGTGTTCAGAGTCTGGAGCAGGAACTGCACCTCAGGATTTGTGTCTGTCACTGCTGATGTCCAAAATGGGAGCATTCTTGAAAGCAGGGATCTGATTCCAGTTTTTCTCTCTCCACAGAGATTACCACAGCAAATTGAGGAGAGGAATGAAAAATTAAAGAAAGAAATGTTGGGTGAGTAACGTGCACTTCCATAAAAACCTTCATAATCTACTAGAAAAAATTGCACGAATAGAATCTCTTGTACAAAATTTAAAGGAGGTAAATCTGAAAGGAAATATTTGTTCAGTGTTAAACGAAACTTCTGATTTCTTTGTGGTTCTCAATTGCTTGGTTTCACCTACAGTAAATTGAAGACAAGGAATTCTCCCATGCAGAAAAAGCCATTTAAAGTTCCATTTAAAGAAAGAAAACTTAAAACCTTCTGAAACAATTCCATACTGATGTATGTGAGAGCTGGGGAAAATGGTCTGACACAGCCCAACTGCTCAGCCCTTTCTCCCTGCAAATAAGCCCTCAAAGCAAACATTCCCATGGAAGGGATCAACCAGGGCTTTCACTAAACCTGTACCTAGAGGAGCCCCCCCCAGCTGGAATAACTGGGGATGTCTGATCTGGGGGCTGAAGACATAAACGTGATTCTTCCTGTAGCACTTCCAGCCCAGAGACCTCCAAGTGTTCATGTTTGCCTTGATTTATTCAGCATTTCCTTGCTGGCTGGTTGGAGGCTGAGTTGGGCCTACCCAGGGTTAGCAGGAGTGGAATTGCATTTCCTGGGGCAGTGTTTGGCTGTTCTGCAGAAAATCAGGTTAAACAAACTCAGCCTTGTCTTTCACACTGATTGTTGATATATTTGGGAAGAAAAGGCTGTTTCATGCTGATGTTTTTCTGGAATTTCTTTCTGCAGCCTCTGGTTTGCTCTGGCTTTGCTCTGCTCTGACCTAGCAGAGTGGCAGTGAGGTCTGCAGAGCCTTGCAGGATCAGAGCCTGCTTCCCCCACTGTGCTGAGAGCAAGCCCCAAATAAAGCAGGTTAAGGGTGATGGGGCTATAAATAAATGACAGAAAATCTCCAGAAGGATCAGGCCCATTGGTAGGACATGGGATGTGTTTCAGCACAAAGTAATGTGAAAATAATTCCTGATCTTTGCTGAACTCTCAAGGGCCTCACTAATCACGAAGGATTTGACTGGAACAGTAAATCCAACCCTATTTCTGCACTGCTGGTTTTTTCCTGGATGTCAGACTAGGAGAGAGCTCTTTTAACAGTGTTAATACTTTAAAGGTGGCAGTTGGGATTTCAAAACTGACCTGGGCTTTTGGGAACCACTTCAGACTGTTTCTGCTGGGATTCTGGAGAAAGAAACCCCTTCTCAGTGAGGTCACACAAGGAGTTCCAACAGCTGGAGAGCCAGACTGAGATCCTCTGTGTTCATCCCCAGCCTGGTGTGTGTCAGGATTGTCACAGCTCTGGTTAAATGACAATGATGTGGTGGCAGTGGGGCAGGGGGGCTGAGCTAGCTTGTGCCTGAGCTCACTGCTCTCACAAACTGAGGGGTTTCTATAAAACATCCTCTTGAAGAGAAGTCATGAATGTGGGCAGCTCCTTCTCCTGAGTGTTCCAAGGTCCCCTGAGTGCTGCTGTTAGGGGAGGCAGTGGTGATGCCATGGAGCTGCCATGGAGGAAGGAAACACTTGCCAAGGTTTGGAAACCACTGCAGCTCTGTCTGAGGTCAGGGGGAAGCCCTGGAGGGGGCCTTGGATGGGAGGTCTGGAAGGAGTGGGAGAAGAGAAACTCAATAGAATATGGTGGCTCTGAGATTCCTTTGCACTGCTTTGTTGTACAGTGGATTTGTTGGAAGCTGTTCCCACTTTTCCACCCTTTCTGATGGCAATTCCCACTGCCAGGATGGACCTGGCTCGTGGCACTGGAGCTTGGACAGTGCCAGGGGAACATTCCTGCCTTCCCATGGGGCAGCTCAGGTTGTATTCCAGACTTTTGGGCTCCAGGACAGCAAGTCTGAGGCATCCTGATAGTCCCAGGCTGGGCCTGCTCCAGGAGCACCAAACAGAAATTAGGAACAATGTCCCAATTTGTGCTTTGCCTCCTTTGGATATTGGACTGACCCTCAGTCAGTGAATTGGCCTGTCCTGGGTTTGCTGAGCTTTTATTCTTTCAACTCAAAGAAGCCCTGGGTTGCCCAACCATCTCCCAGTGTCCCGAAACTGGAGCTGTGTACAAACAAACCCAGATAAATGGAGTGCATCCTCCTCCTTCCCCAGTGTGCTTCCTGTTTCCCAGGGCTGCAGCTCATTTCTGTCAGGGGCTGCAGCCCTTGTGCAGTGCTTTTTTGTAAATAACCCAGAGCACACATTCCTGCCTGGATTTTCCCTGTGGGCCATGTGACTGCTGAGGTTGATGTCACCAGAAAAATCCTGTTTTGTGGCCAGGCCAAGCCCACTCGTGCTGTGTGTCCTCAAGGATCTCCCTTTTCCAAGGCTGACATTTGGATTTCAGTTATTTCCATGTTGTGATCAGCTCTGCTGCCACTGAAGTGTGCTCAAGATGAAGTGACCCCTGAGTTCCCATCCAAGAGAGCTGGACTTGGAGCAGCCTTGGGAAGGAGCTTTCAAATCCAAGTGCCTTTTCCCTCTGCACTTCCATGAGCATCCTCTGCCTCAGTGACTGAGAGTGAACAGTGACTGTTTTCTGGGGAGTTTTGTATCTCTCTCCTTAAAGCCAACAGTTTCCAGTCTTGTTTACAGACTTCTATAATTATTGTGAAATCTGGGACCACTCCTCTGGGGAGAGGGTGTGAGGAGAGGGGAGCTTTGGAATGATTTTAGCAGTTTGGGGGCCGGAGCACCTCACCTGGGCCTTCCTGCCAGAAAGAGATTTTTCCAGCTACCTGAGATCACCAAAGGGATTTCTTAGGCTTTGTGCCTAAAGAATTATGGTTTGGGTTGGGGTTTTTTTTTGGTTTTTTGGGTTTTGTTTTTGTTTTTGGTTTTTTTAAATATTGACAGTGATGTTGTATTTGCAGCTGGGCTGCTAAACCCCAACCCTGCACAAGATGATTTTAAGTAGTTAAACCAGAGCCAAATTACAGTTACAGTTCAGTCCTCATTTACCATTTAGGGAAGGGAGAAGGATTTGCCCTTGCTCTTTTAATTGCTTAACAATGTTGGTAACACAAGAAGTTACACGGAGAGGAGACCTCATCAGGAAATTTGTCTTTTCTCCAAAAGAATTCTTTACACAAGCAAGATGGAGCTTTTCAACTTCCAAACCTCACATTAACACCAGCAACTAAGCCAGAATTATTGCCAGAAAGACTGAATAGCAATTAATTTTGGCTGTTACATCTTAATGTAAATTGTGAGCAATCTTTTCCTGCATCTGCCTCTTTCAATGGGGTGGTGAATTGCAGTTTAGGTGAGCAATGAATCACAGCCTTCTGAGCCCTAAATTGATTTTTATAGTTCTGTTTTCTTGTTAACCTCTGAATAGTTGCTTTGGTGAAGAACCTGAACGTGCTGGAGTTGCAGGCGGAAAATAAACAGGGTGTGTTTGAAAGAAAAGGATGAAAATGTGTGAGAATAAGGGCAGAGGGAGGAGAGGGTGACCCTGCTTGGGGACAGGGAGCGTTGGAGGCTGGGCAGCCTCTGCAGCTGAGTCCCAGCTCCACGTGGTGCCTTTTCCTTCCTCCCAGCACAGGCTCTGAGGGAGCTTTTCTTTAGGAGGGGGTTGCAGTTGACTGCAGCCCTTAATTTAGGGCTGAAAGGAGCTGTGGGAGGAGGAGACAGAGCTTCCCCACAAAGCTGGGTCTGTGTGTGCCAGGACAGCAGCAGCAGCTCCGGGCTGGAGTGCCCGGAAAAGCCAAGGCTTTCTTCTGCCTCATTAACAATTAATTCAGTGTGGCTGCCCCCGAGCCTGCCTGGGGAGGGAGAGAGCAGGAAGGTGAGCTGGGAAGTGCTGGTGGAATTACCATAAAGCCCCAAATCCCTGCTGTGCTGGGGAGCTCCTCCCAGGAGCTGCTGCAGCTGCAGGGTGGATGCCGAGGCGGTCAGGGGGTGTTTATGGGTTTGGAAAAGAGCATCCAGCTGCCTGCAATTGGAAAAGACCTTTCCCAGTGTCCTGCCAGGCAAACTTCACTCTCCTGCCCAGCTGCAGGGCTGGGGGGCTCCAGCCATGCCACATTCTGCAGGGTTCTCCACAAAGTCCCTTCTCACCCCAGCCCTGAAGCTTAGGCGTGGCCAGATGTTTGTCCAGAAGTACAAAAAAACCCCTTTGTGTCACTCAGACAGAGGCCACCAAAATGGTTTCATAGCAAAATGCTTTCAGGGTGCTGCACAAAGGGATGAACATCATAGTTAATTTATCCTAAACAGGTATCTCTTTAAAAAAATCAAAAATGTACAAAGAGGTTAACCCTACCTGAGCTGCTGCTGGAGTGACTCTGGGCACATCCCTGAACCACCTCATCTGTGAATTTCCATTAAAAAAATCAAGCTGAAGAAAACTTGTGTTTCCCCACCCATTTGCTTTGGTGGGCTGAGGGCTAAGGCTTTTTCCAGCTACTGGAGAGAAATCCTTCCCTGTGAGGCTGTAAGGCCCTGGCACAGGTGCCCAGAGCAGCTGTGGCTGCCCCTGGATCCCTGGAATGTCCAAGGCCAGGCTGGACAGGGCTGGGAGCACCTGGGACAGTAGGAGATGTCCCTGCCATGGCTGGGGTGGGATGAGATGATTTTAAAGGTCACTTCCAACCCAAAGCACTCCAGGGTTCCACTGGTGCAGTGTGTCCTTGCCCCAGAGGCCCAGGTGAGGTGAGCACAGTGCCAGGGGGGACTCAAAGCCCCTCCAGGCAGGAAGAGGTGTGGCATTCCCAGGTGTTGTTCCAGGCCCTTGGCTGCTGCAGCTGCTCAGTGGATTTTCCACGGCAGCAGTTGCTGTTGTCACCCTCAGCTCCCAGCAAAACAAAACCCATTCCCTGAGGATCAGTGCAGGTGGGAGCTTTTGGAAAGGTGGGGTGTAGCCTGGGGAGGCAAACCTTGAGAAGGCTTCAACTTGTCCAGTCTTCTGCTTTGCCTTTGGGAAATCTACAATTCTGCATTGAAACCAGGAGGAAAAGAATGTTTTTCTTAGAAAACTGGCCATCTTCTTCCTTTGTGTTGTCATGCCAGGGGTTTGTGTTCAGCCAGCAGTGAAGGTGTTACCTGTGCCTCCTGTTTCACTTTATCTATTCTGTAATTTCTATATAGGATTTTTTTAAAGGATGTCCTTTTGTTGTCCTTCCCCTCTTCGAGCTGTAGCCAGATTAATTTCCCAGAGTCAGGAATCACGTGTCATCCATATACTGACAGGACTTTATTAACTCTCATACTCTGTGGATATTTAACAATGATTTTTTTAAATTCCTGCTAAGAGAACTATTAACAAAATGCAGAGATTTCCTCAGCATTTACCTGTGATGGGTAAATCAGCAGGGCTGGGCTGTGTAGTTGGGTGTAATTCCATGGGAGTTGTCCCTCTGCTCAGCTCTCACCTTGTTCCCTTGGAATGTCATTGCAGGCAAACTGAAGGATCTGGGCAATTTGGTCCTGCGCCCCTTTGGCCTGTCAACAGAGAACTTCCAGATCAAACAGGATTCATCAACTGGCTCCTACTCCATCAATTTTGTTCAAAACCCCAACAACAACAGATAACATGGATTCAGCGTGGCTCTGCACATCCCATGCCAGGATCCAGCAAACCAACACCCTCCACCCCCAGGGGAAGCACAGACTCAGCAAACTCATTTCCCAGCTTGTGAAATTATTTGCAATGTGGATGTAAAGCAACTCATTCAACTCCTCATAGTGATAACTGTGTCCAGTGTGTGGTTTATTCTTTTTTTTTAATATTTTTTTTCCCCTTCCCTTGCGGTGTTTGGCTTTTCCAAGAGGCAGTTCCTTGGTTTGGCCCACTCAGTGCTGGCAGCAGCAGTTCAAGGGGAATCCAAAGGCTGGGACAAATGGGAATGGGGAGATGCAGCAGCAGCACTGCCCCTCCCTCAGCTGGGGGGAGACTGGACACAGCTGTGCCCTGGAATCATGGATCTTGTAATAAAGGCTTGGTACTTCTGCTCTTTGGGTTGTGAGGTTCTTGCCCGGGCTGAGCCCCCAGGGTGGGTTTGTTGTTAAAGGTCCCACAAATAACACCTTGCAGGACATTCCTGGGGAGCAGGGGGTTGTTTTGGCCCTGCTTGCAGCAGTGCTGTCATTTAACTTCAGGCCACCCTTCCAGCAGTTCTTTTACTGGCTATTAATTTTTCTGAAGGCAACAATGACATTTTGTGCCTCCCTCTCTATCTGCACACCTTGTAAAGGTCCCTTCCAATGAAACGTGCTTGTTTGAGATCCATTCATGTTGCAGGGATCCACAGTAACTGGACCTTGAGGACTTGGAATTGTTTCTGGAATGAGATGATCTCTGAGGTCCCTTCAGCCCAAACCAGGCCATGATATAAATATAAATATAAATATGTGTGTATCTATATTTGTATGTTCTGTTGTGGTGGTTCATTCAGGCTTGGGTGCCTTTTGTCATTCCTGCTTTCCTGGGTTTTATCAGTGCTGAAGTGTTTAATTGGAGGCAGATTCTGCAGTTGTCTCCATGCAGATTTCAGTACATGATTTAATTAAATAATTAGCAGTGGCTGCCTTGGCTATTGGGTGTCATCTCCAGTTCACTTCAGGAAGTCTCAGTGTGCCTGAAATTCAGGAGCTCCAGCCTTTCACTGAAAGGAAAAGCCTTTCCAGGCACAGCAGGCTTGGTGCTTTAATCTCGTTTTTATCTCTACAGCTGTGCAGAGTTTTTTTGATTGTTAAACTCCATCCTGCTGCATTTTTAGTTTAGTTTCAGTTTAGAGCTGGGCCTGGGGCTGGCTGAGCTGTGAAGCCTCTGCTGCCTGAGCTGAGCTCTGCAGGGAAGGCTCAGTGGCTTGGGATTAGTAGGAATGTTAATAACCTTCCCTAAAACCTGCAGCACTGCAGAGCAAAGCTGTGGCTGCTGCAGGGAGCCCTGGGCAGGGCTGGGCTCAGGCCCCAGCACAGCCTTGCATCACCAGCTGGCCCTGGTTCCACTCAGCTGCAACACACCCCTGGCATGTACAAAAAGGGAACCCCTTTGGAACGAGCCTGGAGGCTTTAAATTTCAATGGTTTCAGTTCTTTTAAATGTCCTTGCTCTGACCTGTGGGTTTCTGTCCCTGCCCACACTCTGTACAGTGTCACTCACCTGTGGGTGGCTCCTGTGCCCAGTTACACCCGTGGCCTTTTCCAACCTGCTGCTTCAGGGCTTCAGGGACAGGGGTTCTGTTCCTTCCACTCTGTTCCTGCTTCACCCCTTTGAAGGCCTGGGGAGCTGCAAATACTCCTTCTCAGCTGGAGACTGGGGAATTTCTGGGAAATAGAAGCACAACAAAGCTTTTGAATTTCCCACCTGCTGTGCAAACACATCATCAAATCATTGTGCAACTCCCCTGCAGGATGCCTGATGTGCACCTGGAGTTTTCCAATGAAGGGAAGGGCAAAGGAAGCAGGGCTGCAGCTGATTAGTGTTTGTAATTTAATTGGATTGTGTGAAAGTCACTGGGAATTGGGCATGCTGGTACTGAGGACTCAAACCTCCAGGTCATCCCTCCCTCCTCAGTGCCACTCTCCAGCTGGACCAGAAACCTCTGGCAGGTGTTATCTGCCACCACAGCAAGTTCTCCTCTAGGCAAAATTCCAATTAATTGCCTGAAAGTCCTTTTGCATTGTCCAAATCCTGGACAAGTGTATATATCTTGCTTTTGATTTTTAAGTGGGTTTTTTTTGTCTAAACTAGTCCTCACAGCTGCCACCAGTAAAATAACTGGTGCCTCCTCCTGGTGCCACTGGCCACAGCCCAGGGAGTGCCAGGGAGTTTTGAGTCACACATGTTGGATTTACAGCCTCTAATGGGAAAAAACTGTTTCATGAAACACAATCTTTTAAATATAAGTGCTCTTAAAGCAAACGATTCCTTGCTCAACTGTTCCAACAGTTACTCACCCTCCTGGTAACCAGCACGTGCCTGTGTTCCAGCTGGAGTTGTCCATCCTCAGCTCCCACCTTTGTTCCTCCTCCCTTTGCCTGCCAAACACAAAAGCTTTCAGTACCTGGCCTTTGCCCTGAGGTGTTTGCACAGAAATAAAGGGAACGTTGGTCTTGTCCATGAGCTGGGTTAAGTCCCTCCCTACAAAGAACTTTCCCCAGGACTTCCATAACACTTGTGGCTCAGACCTTCCAGTTTTGGACACCAGAACTGACACTGGGATTTGTCTCTGTTTTGTGCAGAGGTTCTCCCTCACTTCTCTGTCCCCTCAGAGACTTTAATCCTTTTGGCTGCAGACGGGCTGAGGTTTAGAATCACGGATTGCCAGGATGGTTTGGGCTGGAA
>VYXD01007785.1:0-54725 GCA_013397195.1 Hylia prasina
CCTCTTTGCTGCTTTAGTTGCAAAGTGATGGTTTTCTTGCTACAAATAAATCATGCTTTTTACTCTCCTTTTCTTTTCCAAGCTTCATTCCCTCACTAAACACTAAGAAGATCTTATCCCACAAAGCTGGGTAGAAGGGTTTAAGGGTAGGAGAAGGGCAACAAGCTTGACCCAGAGGAAAAGGAGAAAGAGTTTTGAGTTTATAGGAAGACTTTTTTATTTGTGTTAGGTGAGTCTGGCTTGACATCCAGCAAAATTTGATGGCATGGCTCAGCATCCCCTAGTATGGAAAGGGTGGATGTGCACTACAGGCAAGGTGCTGTTCTTATGATTTTGGAGCTGTTGTTTCTCTCAAAGGAATGGGTGCCCTGCAGAGATACCTTGACAAATTAGAGGGCTGGGTGATCACTGGTGATGTTCACGAAGGGAAGGTGCCAGACGCTGCATCTGGAATGGGGCAACCCTGGATGTACAGACTGACTGAGGAATGAGAGGCTGGAGAGCAGTGCCATGGAAGGGGACCTGGGGATCCTGCTCAATGACAAGTTGAACACGGGCCAGCAGTGCCCTGACAGCCAGGAGGGCCAACCCTGTCCTGGGGGGCATCAGGCACAGCATCACCAGCCAGGCAAGGGAGGGGATTGTCCTGCTCTGCTCTGAGCTGGGGCAGCCTCATCTCCAGTGCTGGGGGCAGGTTTGGGCAAAACAATATTAGAAAAATATTAAACTGTTAGAGAGTGTCCCAAGGAAGGCCAGGAGGATGATGAAGGGCCTTGAGGGGAAGCTGTACGAGGAGTGGCTGAGGTCACTTGGTCTGTTCACCCTGGAGAAAATGAAACTGAGGGGAGACCTCGCTGCAGTTACAACTTCCTTGTGAGGAGAAGAGGAGGGGCAAGTACTGATCTCTTCTCTGTGGTGACCAATCACAGGACTGGAGGAAATGGCCTAAAACTGTGTCAGGGGAGGTTTAGGGTGGATATTAGGAATGGTTCTTCACCAAGAGGGTGGTTGGGCACTGGAACAGGTTCCCCAGGGAAGTGGTCACAGCACCAGCCTGACAGAGTTCAAGAGGTGTTTGAACACTTTTGGGCACGTGGTGTGACTCTTGGAGATGGTGCTGTTTAGGGCCAGGAATTTGACTCAGTTATCCTTGTGGGTCCCTTCCAACTCAGCATATTCTGTGATTCTCTGTAATATAATCAGCTCAGTGTGCCATATCTCTGCATATCTGACCGCATTCAGACATGACAGTAACTAGCAGAATTTAACTGGAGCCTGCCAAGTGGTGGGTCTACCTCACTTCCAATTTCTGTTCAGTCTTAAGGCAGTTGAGAACATATAAGTTGAGAGATGCATTTATGTGCACTTCCAAACCAAGTTTAATGCATGCCATTCCGCAGTACCATGAGCAAGTCTGAATGCATTTTGAAACAAATTAAGTTCTGCAGCACCTCAGCAGAATTTAGTGAAAATCACAGCTACATTCTCTACAGAAGCAAAGAATAATTAGTCGTGGAATTTGCCCAACACCATGAAATGGAAACCTGGCTTTATTTTATTCACTTTGACTTCCTCCCCACCTGCCTATGTTTATTACATTTCAATAATTAAGTGGACATAGAAAAAAAACTTTATTCTTGGAAAAATTCTAATTTATAGATTTTGTGTGTGGTTTTCTTAATTCCTGTAAATAGATTTGCTTAGGGAGCAGTAAACACATTGAAATTAATTTGAAACCGCAATCAGACTATGGAGTACAATTATTCTTTCCCAGACAAAACAAGCTTCAAGAAATTTCATGCTAGCCTTCTTCTGATGGGACAGACGGTTGTTGAAGAAAAGGATTGTTTCCAAGATAGTCATACTTTCTTTCCATACCTTGTGTAGAACTGTTGACCTAATTTTTCTGTTGCTGTTCTCTTTGGAATTTTCTAAGTCAAATTTTGGAAATACAATGACTTAACTTTGGGAGCCTGTGCATTTGTGTTTGCATTTGTACCATGAAGACCATGGTATTTTCTTAAAGAAATTATGCCAACTGTGTTGGTATACGGATGGTAATCTTTTCCTGTTGTGTGGTTGCTCTTTAACAGATCGTCTCCCAGGACACGCTTAGAGAGGTGTTCATGCACATTGTGTTGGTTATTTTTCCACTAACCTGCCAAGAATTTTTATGTTATGGGGATACAATATACTTCTATGAGAATCCAGCCTGATCTGAGACCTATGGTTCGGATATAGCACAAAACCTGACAATTTTCACTACAGGTTTGATACACAGAAACAAAATCTGTATTGAGCCAAATACAGGCTTTGGGTATGAGAGAAATATTGCTCCATGTTTGCTCGCAAAGGAGAAAAGCCTGTCATGTGCAAACACTGCTCTGCTGAAGTTATGGTGGGCTTAGTTTAATTAGGACAACATTGGACTCCAGCCTCACAAACTTGTGTCAGAAGAAGTAATTTCATACCTAAGTAGGAACAAAACTCCAGTGTAGTAATAAAGTTCTTAAATTCTTTTCTTGTGTAACAATCAACACATATTGTTTTTTGTTATAATAATTAGGACAAGAGAAATAAGCTCTAGCCAAAATAAAGGCCAATTAAGTAGTATTGTTATTAATAATATCTGATGATGTGATCTGCAAAAATAATGGGTACATTCTAAATGCCTTGGATGAAAATATTGAAACTTGAAGGAATGAAGTTAACACCTAAATTAAAGGCCTGATTTATTTTTTTGTACAATGCCAGGCTGTTAAACAAAGCCAAACCCAGTGGCGTGCCAGTAAGTTAACAACATACCACCATGAGAAAAACTTCAGTTGGATTTATGGTCCTTCTGTCTGAACCTTTTCTGTTTGAAGATGCCTAACTTAAATCTGCACCATGGGTGGCAGGAGTGTGAGAGAGGGAAAAGGCTGCAGTCACTTTCCTGGTCCCTCTTGCAAAGCAATGGCACAATAGCACGAGGAGCCTGTAGGGGCTTTGTTCATGTTAGGAAGAAGCAGACAAACTGTCTCCTCTTGTTCTAGTCATAGCATTGCTTTCTTAGGGAGTTGTTTTTTCTCAGCTTGAAACGTTACAAATAATAAAATGGAGCATTATTTTCTATTCTGAAGTTCTTTGGAAGTGAAGGTGATATAAAAATATTTCTGACTGGAAATAATTATTTTCCCTATTGCTGTTTTAACTATGGGAACACAAGAAAGAAGGAATCATGCTCAAGGAATAAATAAAGTTGGGAAAAAACCATCAAGCATTTTACTGGGCAAGTAAATTAAAAAAAAAATTCAACCCCATCAAACCAAAACAACTTT
This sequence comes from Hylia prasina, assembly GCA_013397195.1. Lineage (NCBI taxonomy): Eukaryota > Metazoa > Chordata > Aves > Passeriformes > Sylviidae > Hylia > Hylia prasina. The sequence goes on from VYXD01007785.1 coordinate 3,321, forward strand.
CACTTTTGGAGTCCTTGAGACTTGATATGTTTTCTTTTTGTTGAAAACCTCAAAAAATATAAATAGGCAATTTCTCATGATAACTGTTGGACAAAATTCTTTTTACTAGCCGAAAGATAACACAAAATTTTTGACTCATTCTGCTTCACATTTTAAAGATATAGCCAAATCCTCCTGCTTATATTTCATACTACAGCAACACAGACACTCGAGGGAGAGATGTTCTTCAGTGTATTCTTTCCCTGGAAGTAATTCAAAACTGGTAGGAGGAAAACAGGCATCCTGCCATGAGCCAGCATTGTCCTCTCTCTGCTTTCCACATCTGGCAGAAATCCCTGCTGTCACTCCCACCCCATCCTATTTTACCTCCCTCTGGAATCTACGTGGAGGGTTGTTTTTTTATCATTATTTTACTCAGTCTTACAACCTTCTCATTCCACCCAGATTTCTCCTCCACATACTTGCTTACTTGTCTGGTCATCTTCTGTGCCCATCCATGTATACCATCAAGACAATTGCATTTATACTGTCTCATGGGCTGACAGAAACATGATAAAGCCATGACTGTACATTGCGTTGAGACCTGGAGAGAAAAATCAATAATAAAATCATGCTTAACTAGCATGTGTATCGTAGTGTGTAACATTGCCAGACAGCAAAATGCACTGGATGAACAAAAAATACTTCAGAGGTACTGAATCCATCTAAAGGGTGAAGGGTGAAATTCTGGACTTTCTCTTTTTTTTTTTTTTTCTTTTTTTCCCCCCAGAGCTATTCTCTGGTATTTAGAAGTTTGTTTTAGCTAATTCAAACACAGCATAGACAGAGTAGCTACAGATCTACTTTAATTTGCACCACCTGCCTTATTTCCCTTGCCTGTACCTTACTCCCCATAAACCTCTCAAAGCCTCATGTTTGAAAGTTTGGCTCTGAGTGGTTAACTAGACAATCTCAGTTTTATGGGACGTCCTTGAACCTGCACCCTGCCTCAGCAAGTTCAGGAAAGCTTTTGGGAAGTATTTTTGTCCCCTCTTTTAGGAACCCCACAGAAGAAAATTAGGTTTCCTGCCAGCTTTCACAGAGCATATATGATTTTCTCTGGCTCTCCATCCCAAGCAAAGGTCCTGGGAAATAGTCTATAGTAGTGCCAACAGGGATTAATCAGTTGGGTAATCAACAATATTGACAACAACAAAAAAACCATGGTCAGTTTAAACTCTGATCTCTGTGCAAGCTGAAAACCTGCCTTTTTCAGAACATTCAAAGAATCAGAAAGTATCCAAATAAAACTATAAAATGGCATGGAAAACAATTTTCATTTGTAGAGGAAAAAAACCCAAATTGTTCAAACTCTCTTATCCTTAGGTCAGCTAGGGAAATTTTCACTGAGAAGTGAAAAAGGAAAAACATAATCCCCTTCGAGATAGATCTTGTTTTTGCTAAATCATTCCTTAAAGCTGAACTTAGTTTCAGTGCAGAAAGAGACATTTACTCAGGAACTCAAATATCCCTAACAAAAGTTAGACTTTTTTGCATTTCCATTTTTTTTTTTAACAGAGAAATTGTCTCCTTTGTAAAATAATATGGCTTGCTTCTACTTACCTCAGGACAGCCTGGTTTTTTTTGTAATACACTCAACTGTTTGCCAGATATTAAAAATTTTTCCTGTTACTCCACAAATAGTTCTCTAATTTTGTCTTGGACTATCAGAAAATCATAGTATTGTGTCTAGCAAGAGCATCCCTTTCAAACACTTCAGTGCCAAAAGCTTAAGGCAGTAGCATGTCCTAGACCTAATTCCCATGATTTCTGCCCTGATCTACATTTCCTCTGATTTAGCCAAACTACATTAAGAGACTTTGTAGCCATCGATTTCTTTTTTTTTTTTTTTTCCTATAAGTGTAAGCTACCTGTGATGTAAATTTCTCTTCCTCCTTGCTTTGTCATACCATTTCTGCTTTCTTAGAAAGCTTAGGAATAAACCAAAGGTAAGTTAGGTCTATGACCTGAATCTTTCCAGATGCTGAAGCTAGCTAATAAATTATGCTTAACTCAGACTGGTACATTTTTTTTTCTTTTAGAAAATGATTAAGTACATATAATTTTTGTGATCCTCTATAGGAGGGTGATTCTGGGTAAAATTTACATTTATACTAAAGAGTAGGGCTGAGTACATTTCAGAATTATGACTATTGTTTTATGTATAACAAATACAGTCAAATAGAAACAATTGTATAAGAATGGAAAAATTTGTTAGAATTTTTTCATCATGTTTAGACAACAGGAACAATTGTAAATGGTTTCTTGGCTGTAGGTAAGGCAATTAGATGAGTATAGTTTTAATGTTGCTGCATGTGGCAGCAGACTGGAAAACATTTAACTTATATAATGTTTCATCAATCTTTAAGTAAACTTTAGTTTCAATCAGGGTATGCTTTGAACCTGACACCATGATACACTGATGCACATGCTCCCTCTTTCATTTGTGCTTCATCAGTTAATCAGGGTCATAGAGGTGACCTTCCTCTATATCTTGGCAGGTAGTATGAGTGGCAAATGAATGCACCTTTTTGTACCACTCTTGGCTTAAAAATGAGAAATTTATTCCTGAGGACATCACCTCTCACTGTACCCTTCAGTTTCAAGTAAATGTTTTTTGTTTGGAGCTATTATGAGAACACTGCTCCTTCTCACTCTTTCCAAATGAGAACCACATGCTGGTAGCTTGGGATCTCTCGGACAACAGCAGTGCAGTTTCTGATACATGATTTTGGCTGTTTCCATCGACAGCTATCTCAAGGGAAGTAATGAAAAACTCAGAATGACAACTGTTGTATTATAAATCTTATCATCTTGGGAAACAAGTTGGAGAAGTACATAATGAACAAAAGTAGTATTACCTAGCCTTCTATAAAATGACTCTTTTCATTATAAGCAACCTATATATATTAAGCTAACATAAGTTGTGACAATAATTTATATTCCCAAGTAGAGTATGCAGCTAGATATGAGACATAGATTTGTTTAATAAATAAAAAAGGGACAGGATAACTAAGATGCATGAGTTTTATTTCCATTCTGACCTGGAGTGGGACTCAGAGTTTCTCATTATTACCTTTCTGAATTTGTCATTTGCGTACCTATTGCCAAAACTCTCTCTGCCAAAATTACTTCCTCCTCCCCACTTTCCCCCAAATCATGCTAAAATGCTAAGCATTGGTATCGGGTGCAAATCACAAAAACCAGGAAATACTGTGGTTGAGGATGGTATGTGACCTGTTAATCTGACATCCTCAAATCATGGTATTATTATAGCCTTGTTGAAAAGGACTTTTCTGGGAGTGCTCAAAAGACAACCCAACTCCCCTGAGTACCACAGCGATAGTTTAAAATGTAAATATTCAGACATTATATTAGAAATATAATTTACATATATATTTTCAATAAGTTCTCATCTTCCCTATGTTTGTGCAGTAGATAGTACTGGATTTCCAAGGAGCAACATGTATGTCATCATGTAATTGTGCTTGTATGCACAGAAGGACATGTTTTGGTCTCACAGTCAAGATATGATAATAATTAATTCTAAGTGCATTGGGGTTGGCACTTGCAGTATTATTTGAGTACTTTCTTTTTCCCCATAGATCAATATCCTTCCTTTTCTTTTTATTTAGTAAATAAACTGAAAAGAGCACATCCACCTGGGAAAAATTGCCAAATCCAATTTGAACAATACCAGAAGAAAGAATATAAAGCCTTTCAATCTGTAGCATAAACCTGAACTACTTGAACAACCAAGCAGCTGATAAGGGTGGTGTGTTAATACTTATGGTGTGGAACAGTGCTGGACAGCACAACTTGTGTATGTTGTTAAGTGACAGAAGAATAAAAGGAAAATAGTAATAATAATATTTTCTATTCTTGCCTCTTGAAATGCCTTTCTAACTCTGTTTTGTTTGGTTTAACAGATCTCTTTTCAAAGTGGGATTAATTTTTATCAAAATGAATCTAAATAAATTTTAGTAATAATAATTCAACTACCCAAGATGTAAGATAACTGGAGCAATGAACTCAGCTTAATAAATTTCTGTGAGATCCTCCACTGGTACTATCTTATAAGTAAGAATGCAGCATTAAAAAAAATAAAAAGGAAATTAAGAGAAATGTCACATAAATTTTTACAGACAAAAGGAAATGGGAAAAAATTATCCAAAGTTTAGCTGGTTTTGCCAGAAAAGAACAGGAGTAAGTATGATGCTTTTTGTAATATGTGACGGCAATCTGAAAATGTCCTGTTTGAATTAATTTGGAATAAAATAAAAAGGTGACCTGGAGAAGAGGAAGGAAAAGTATCTGTTTTTAATGGAAAAACAAATTTTCTATGAAAAAACCCAAACCCACAAGATTATATTTGGAGTTGTTGCCACACAGATGTTGTGGTTCAATGACCTTGGTCTTTTCTGGCCAACTCATGGACTGCAGAATGAGGGATGAACCCTGTATGAAGTATACAACTTATGCTTTGAGAGATCTAATCTAGCCACTAAAGACGAAAGCAAATGAAACACCAAAAATAAAGCATCAAGATGACACTTCCCAAAAACTAATATTCAGGTTCATGGTGAGTTTTGACCCAAAATGAGCATCAAAGTTTTGAGTAATACTTTTTCAATCTCTTTCCACCTACAACATAACACTTGTATCTATAAGGCCCTAGAAATGAGCACAGACTTGAGGAACTCCTCAAGTGAAAACAGTGTCAGTGCTTTCAAATTTCTATCCAAGATTGGAAGACTATGGATGGGATAGTCAGAAAACTCCATACAGAGCAAGAGCATGTTCTTGAAATGCCTCAACTCTCAGTTTCATAATGAGAAGTTCATGACCAAGAAAAAATGGTTCTGAGCCTTTCTTTAATACCTACTACAGCTGGGATTGCATGCATGTTCCTGGCTACTTTAAACTTTTCCAGCAGTAAACCTCAGTCAACCCTGTTTGCAGGTAGAGTTGCAAGGTAAAGGCTTTGTTTTAATTGGCAGTGTTGTCCAGGATGCAGAAAAGACAATGTGAATGGAACAGGAAGATGCAACAGACCCACCACAGAGAAGGTTACAGCTGCCTTGGCATTCACTACACTGCTTGCTGCTACTGCTGGCATTCTAAATATTTCCCCCTATTTTTTTCCCTCTCTTTTATTTTGGAAAGAGTCCTTTGCAAATCTGAAATAGCTAATGAATAAGGACACCCACAAGTATTTACTAGGGCTGATAAACAATGGAAAACTAAGTGAACGATCTCAGCTTATTTTTACAAAGATGAAAAGCTGTTCATGTTTGCCAGGTCTAGAAGCCTCAGGCCATCACCATTAATACCGTAAAGGCATCATCAGAATGAAAAAGGCCTGAAAATTGAGATCTGGACCTTGTCTCCACAGCAAAATGCATGTTTTAAAAGCAAAAATATTGCTTTCAAACCACATTACTCAAGCAAACATGAATGTCACAGGGTGGGCTTTTAGTGCATTTACCTAACAAGCAAATAGAAGCTTCTGGTTGAAGCCATTTCCAAAAGGACCTTTGGCTTCTTACCTGTGAAGATGGACAGAGAAGTAATACCATTGCTGTTTCTGGTATAGACAGTTTGTAAAAAATGCAGGGCTGTGCACAATTATTCACAGCTTTGAAAAGATTTTTCAGAACCAGAGGAGGTACAGAAAAAAGCTCGAGATTAATTACCATGCAAGGAGAAAAATAACAGTACAATATGCTTAGATAACCAAACAGAAGACACAGAAACATTTTAACTGGCATGGGGTCCTCCCTAGAGAAAAAATGCCCAGAGAGTCATAGTTTCGTGTTCAGACTCGGTGTTTATCAATTCTTATCTATACCACAGTCTCACAAGCCGTGAGCTCTAACTAGCAAGTTAGAAATCAGAGGTAAAATGGAGTACTTCTCTGTCTCTACAAAGTCTTTTCAAGGACAATCTATCCAATTGTGAAATGCCACCTAAATTATTTTTACTTTAAACCCAATAACTAACTACTTGAAGTCCACAATACAGACTTTATTAACAAATTACAGAAAACCACCTAAACCCATGAGGAAGAAGGAAGAAGAATGACTTAGACAACACCTCAAATCCTCCATCTTGCTCCATATTTTACTATATACTAAAATCTTAACATCTAAGGTTCCTGGATTCCAGCACTTTCTCTTGACCACTTGGTTGCAAGGCCAGGGCATGGTACACCAGGAAAGACTTCTCAAATGAAACCCTCTTCTATATCGTGTAGGGCTCTAACCTGTCATGTGAGAGGACACAGTTTATGTGCATTTCTGTCCAAACTGAGATAGAGAAATTACAGGCAATTAGTGAAGCAGTGGTTTTTGAAGCCAAGTATGTTTGAGAGCTGGTAAGCACAATTACTGTGCTGTATCAAAGGCACTGGCGCTTGCCAGAAGCTGCTCTTCAATTGTCTGCTGTGCTAGCAGACTGCCAACTGGGTTATGGGACCAGGAACTGGAAGTCTTGAAATCTTTTTAGCCAGTCTTTTTTCAGCAATCAGTAAAGTTGGAATTGCCACTGCCTTTTGCACCATGGAAAATTCTAGTGTTACTACAAAACTTCTACTACCTGTTAATATCGCTTAAAAAAGCCACAAAGGATTCAGAATTTGTTTTGGGAGTTGTTAGGATTTGCATTATCATTTAACAACTTGAAAAATGGTTGGTAGATACTGATAAGTGGTAATAGGAGGAATAAGAAATGTTGTTTAGAGGCTGGACCAGATAATCTTTTGAAGTTCCTTCCTGCCTGGGTTATTCAATATTTGCTTCTAAAGGAAAGCAGAAAATTCCTGGCAAAAGCCTACAAATACCTGGGATTGATGATGCTTGAAACAGATACACAAAATAGCTTAAAAAGCCACAAACTTACTTGCTCTGCTGTTCTGGTACATATTGCCCCTGAGGGACAAAGCAGGTTTTGAAAAATAGATTCTTAAAGGCCTGATATTGAGATTTCTGGAATTCATATGGTAGCGGAGTAGAGAGTTTAAATACCAGAGTGGCAGCGTGTTTTTCTCTTGGCCCAAAGACTGCTTAGCTGCAAGTGAAAACTTCATGCCCCTGCCCTAGGCATTTCTAGATTGCTCTGTCAAAGTGGCATGAAAGGACACTTTCATCTGCTGTGCCTGGCAGCAACCAGGCTGCCCATTGCAACACAGGCAGGCCTGGAGGCAGCAGGGCTACAGCTGGCCAGGCTTGTGCATGAGAGACATGGAAAGTCACTATTTGATGCCCACTTGAAACAATGTAGTGATGTGGAAGGCTCTTAAAGAGTTTTCCTAATCTTGACAGTATCTAATGAGTCAGCTAAACTTTTTTGGGTTTTTTTGTTGGTGGGATGGGTTTGTGTGTGTGTGTGTGTGTGTGTGTGTGTGGTTTTGGTTTTGGTTTTTTTTTGTAAATAACCAGTTAGTTGCCTCTTTTGTTTGCGTGGGTCTTTCAAGTGACAACATTGGGGATTTGTTGTTCTTGTATTATTTTTTAACAGAGAAAATGTGAATCCAAAAGAATCAGGAAAAAAAGAACTGGCATAGAATGTCAGTGTAGTACCTGAAATTACTTCTATCCCATTAAATGAAAGTGATTAGATTGCAGATAGAATTGTGTGTATTTAGTGTCTGCGAGACTGGGAAAAAACTGAAGGGAGACCATGTAATGATGTTCTCACACTTAAAACATTACTGTGGGGAAAAGTACTTGTTTTGTCTTCTTTCAAGGAAAGGAACAGAAACAATGAACTAGATCTGTAGCAAGGAAGGTTCAGGTGTGACCCCACAAAATTCCCTTTACCAACAGATGCAGTGAAGTGCCACAGGTTGTAGAAGAAGCTTATGTATAAGGAGTTAATGAGCAGACCAAACATGTTGTAGACAAGAATCAGACCTGTCTGATTCTCAGCTGGGCAACGGGATGGAGCAAACATCATCTCATGTTTTCTACCATTTTATGAACCCTTTTTCTTCAAACATTCAGACAGTTTAGCTTTTGGGGACTGCTTAGATTTTTATTTCCTCACCCTGTCCCCCAAACATGCATATCTAACTCCAGGACCTAGTCTCTAGGTCCTGGAACTTGTAGCCTATTGGTATATGGTCTGGTTCTAGAATGGCATTGCTGACTTTGTCTCCCAAACAACAGTTAAATGTCATAATTGCAGAACTCTCCAAGAGTGTGTATAAACAACGGGCTTTTTATGGCAATCATGTTTTCTCTTTCCCATTGTAGTGCTTCCATTGGAGTGCTAGGGTAAATACAGCACCAACTGGAGCTGGTAATTTAGCATCTCTTTTATTTTTTTTCCTGTGAGTGTACCAAGATAATACTGCCTATAGTGTAACCTGGCATTAAAGCTGTTTCAGAGATCCTGTCAGAAGAGCTGAACTATCAGTAGTAATGTTTTTTTTACAGGGATATGTAGTGGTAGGACAAGAGGAATGGCCTCAACCTGAAGGAGGGTAGATTTAGATTAGATGTTGGGAAGAAACTCTTTACTGTGAGGGTGTGGAGACATTGCCACAGGTTGCCCAGAGAAACTGTGGGTACCCCATCCCTGAGACTGTTCAAGGCCAGGTTGGATGGGACTTTGAGCAACCTGGTCTAGTGAAAATTGTCCATGTCCATGGCAGAGGGATTGGAGCCAAATGATCTTTAAGGTCCCCTTCCAACATAAACCATTCTACAATTCTATGATGGGAAAATTTCAGGGAAAACTAAGTTCCTAGTTCTTCCCAACAGATTTTATAATTAGGGTCATTTTACTTGCATTGTACTTTACTTATCCGGTCAGACAAAATATTGCACTGTGTGTCCCTGCCCCATCCCAAAAAACCAAACCAAACCCTAAATTAAACTAACCAACCAAAAAATCCCTAAACCACAAGCCTTCCCTGAACCCCCCACCCCTAAAAACCCCAACAAAAAAAAACCCCTAAATAAAACACACAAGAAAATCCCACTCCCCCTCTACCCCAAAAAGCCATTCAGGATAAAAATGGGGATGTCTCCTCTATATCTTCCCTTTCTTTGCCCAATCTTAACTTTCCAGAGAGTAGTTTAATTTTTTGAGGGGAACTTGTCCACATCAGTGAATTTTTCTGGGAAAATTTCATCCAAGATTAAAGAAACTGTGCCAGCACTGTGACTTTAAACAAAGTAGGTCTGCCTCTTTCAGCCAACTTGACTTTGATTGTGAGGCAGCAAGAGGTAGAATTCTCCTTGGTTTGGGAAGAGCTTGCTCTCTTACCCAAAGATTATTGTGAATTAATCAGGTGCATTCATTTCACTCATCATCTCCCCAAGCCTGCCCTCCTGAGCGTATCTACATGTACATATTGGTATTTGTGTGCTGTTAAAGAAATATATGAAGATAAAGGACTCAGGAAAGTTTTGATGCCTGCAGATGACAAATATCTATGCCAATTTTAAAACTAGTGGGCTTTGCCACCATTTTTTATGTGGTTCATAAGAATTTCCACATTCCTCCTCACCTTCTAATCTGAAGTCTGTTGACTGTTTATTTGACAAAGCTTGCTTCTGCTGTGATCATCTGAAAAATGGCATTTTGGCATTTTTCTACTCTGGTATAATGAAAGAAGTGCCATAAATAAATTAGCTTTAAACTAGACCACCAGATACTATAGGTGACGACTTCTCACAGTTTAATTAATAGCTCACTTGAACAAACACTTAAAATTTCTCTTCCTGGTGATGACTTTGGATACTGCCAGCCACTTTTTTTCCATCATCATGAGCTGCTTATCTAATTCTGGTATTGTCATAAATTGTAACTGAATATTCCTCTTCCTTCTTGCCTTTTCTTCTCCTTATTTTCATCTAACTTGTGCCTCCTCAAAATTTACTACCTATTTCCTCTCATATTACCCACTTTCTATTTTCAGCAAGACTGTAAGTTTTGTAGTGCTAAAAGACAGGCTACTAATTCAGCATTCCTTACATACCTAAGTGATTTGCACATTAGCAGACATAGAAGACAGCTTTGGAAGAAATGGAAGCCCATGGAAGACAGTAAGTGTTTTGCTGTTGATTTCAATATAGTCAAAATTAGTGTTGTTTATCCAAAACATGTTCACTTCCCTCTTATTTTTTAAGTGGCATCTCTTCTTAGGGATGGATAATCTTAGATTAACTATGTTGGTCTCTGAAAGTTCTTTCCAGCTTCACATGATCGTTTTTCAGCATAATATATTCCAATCTTTTACTACAATTATATTATTTCATTGCATTTCCCTGAATAGTTCTGGTCCCACTGCAAAAGATGTCAGGGGTCTTTTTGACTGGTATTTTTTATGACTTCAAAGACAAATGAAGTCTTGGGGTTCAAGGGTGGGGAAAATGTTCCTTTGTCCCAAAACCTACATGCACGATATTGTTCTTCATACACAGCCTAGGGCTTCCAGTTTTGAATACAGGCTCCACATTACATAACATCATTTATTTGATAAATTCAGCATGTACCTATCTGCAAAATCTGTTGCTTGACATTTATACACAAAAAATGAGTGAATTAAGAGAATAGCAGTACCTGCATAAAATGATAGTGGAAAGATCATCTGATGGCTAAGGACAGGGCATGTTCTTTTCCTTCTTTCCTCTCGAATTTCTGTGGTTGCTTGTATCATTCAGAAACCACCTCTGTAAGCACATCAATTACAGGAAACTGTGGATAGAGGTGATGTGAATATGGGTCCCAGTGGTTCACATTGCAGAGACAAACATGCATGTTTGTCTCTCAGTGTTACATTACAGGGCTTTTTAGACCAGGTTAAATTCTTTTCCTCCTCTTCTGCATTTATTATTATCTGGTCTTTGGCACGACTTGACCTACACTGCATGGTCTGTGTGTGGCTTTGTTTGTTCCTGGCTCACAGCCACCTTTGTTTTGTTTCAAGGTAGCACTGAAACAGAAATTATGAGACAAGCAGGGCTAAGAAACACCTTTCTCCCTCCCAACACCCCTGTGTCATAATAGAAAAAACTGCAGTACTTTCAGTACATTTAGCTAGGTTGTTACTAAGAGAAGATTTTACAATATGGACTACCATTGCAATATTTTCGCTATAGACACTTTAAACCACTTCCAATATTTAAGCATGTTTTTATGAAAAGGGAAGATTGAGATATGAAGTCCAAGGCTGAAGAACAAATCAGCTGTAGTAGAAAGAGCAAGACATGCACAGTGAGAATAGACCACATATTTCCTAACACAAAAGGAACTGTTCTTATGCACAGCTTCAGATCTGGTTTAAGTTTCAGAACTGGTTTAATTACTTTGGTGGTGTTGGTTTAGGCTGTTCCCTGTAATGGATGTGTATCTCTGTGACTGTTGTCATGATCTTATATGTTTAGGTTCAATATTAAAAAACAAGAAATGTGCATTTGTATCTCAATATCAATTCCATGTAGTCACAACTTAATAGCTATTCTAATAAATATAACATATTTTCAATTATTTTGATACTTATCTAGACAATTATCTGTTAAAAAAGCAAATAAAGAATGACATTTGCAATCCATCTTGGATTTTCATCAATAAACTACTTCTCTCTATTCACAATTCTTGCATGTTATAAAATAAGTCTTTACATATGTAGAGGAATGTGGCAAGAATGCTCCACTTCTGCAGCATCCAAATGATTGTGGAATAAAGAAGCTTTCATTTCAGAACAACAATTCTAATGGAAATTATTCCAGAATAGGTTATTGCACAGCATTTATTTGATTCACTTTTGTCATACAAACTCTAGACTGATTTAGTTAAATCAGTATTCAGACTTTATGTAGGCCAACTCCCAGGCCTCTATTCTCAAAATGTAATGTACTCTGAAAAAAAAATTTAAATGGACTGACTGGATTTGATTGGCCAGGAGATTTTGGTCTTTGTATTTTTCACATTTAATTTATTCTAACAGATTGCCTTTTTGCAATTAAGACATCAATTAGCCAATTCTGAAAATATGTTTTAATTTAAGAGTAAATACAAATGCATTTAGCAGAGATGTATAACTACCCTTTTTCATGCTTTGAAATCAGTTCTGCTTTTGCCTGGGTGATTCAGGAATCCTATGGCATAACCTTCTTTACAAAACATGACTTGTGACTTCTCTTCCTTAGTGACTATGTTAGCTCCAGAGGTGTGCTTAGGAGAATAAATAACTCAGCTTTTCCAGACCTTCAAATCTGACTTTGTGCTTTGGGCAAATGGTCTAATATGCGTTTATTTTATTAGACCTCGTTTATCTATTATTAACTGTCAGCTATAGATGAGCACAGGACTGTGGTTTTGGTCTGTTGCTTTGTTGTTTTTTAATATAAACAGCCTTTTGAACATCGTGCTTTGCCTTCCGTAGACTGGGGATACAGAGGAAAATTAAACAAAACGAAAAATCAAAACAAAGAAACCACACCAATGAACAAATAAATAATGAAATGCATGATGTTTTCTGTATGGAACTAGCAGCACACAAGTTCATTAATTAAATCATCCAACATGAAATGTAATGGATGGTAAAAATTAGGCTAGTGGTTGTTTCTCACATTATTTTGCTTCTTTTACTGTAAGTATTCTCAGGCTATCATTCTTTAAGTGATTTTTTTTTTTTAATATTACATTCCAAATGACATGAAGTTTACTTTGGATAGCAAGCCTGGATCAGCCCATGATGCAGATGTCCTCCTAAATCTGACTCTAAGGAGAACAAAAACTTCTGCTGGGCCTTCATCTACCAGGTATTAAATAAGGTGAAGAATGTCAAGCACCATACTGAAGCAAAGTTCTTGTCAAGTTAAATATTACTGTTCCTCAGGTATCTCTGTGGTACTGGACACTGAGGGTTAAATACCAGTGGCAACAATGACCTATCCTGGAGGCTTACTCAGAAGCAGAGGGTGTGTAAGATTTCCGCATCACTTGCCAACCAAAACATGAAGTAAAATGTGTCCACTTGTATGGTTAACAGGGGGGGAGAATCTAAACCAGCCTGAGAAAAAAAGCAAACAGAAAATATCATTAATCTGGGTGAACTGGGTGTTGCTACAGGCAAGCTGTGCTTACCAGATGGTGAATGGCTGAAGGCAGTGGGAAGTTTGGGTTCAGTGGGCAGATAATTCAGGTTGAAAGCTGTTTTATAGCTTATCCCTAAGAATTTTTCCCTAAAACAATAGTAGCTATTAATATTTGGAGGCATTTGACACATGCAAGGAGTACTTTTTTGTGAGAGAACATCATGTTACATGAAGACCCGTGAGAAGCAAGAATCCCCAGAATTTTGAAGAAAAAAAATTGTGAGTTTTTCAGACCAGTGACACAGACACAAAAGGGTTAGACTCTTCAGAAGAATTTCACATAGGGATACAATGATTCAGATGAATACCAATCTTGTATTCTCATCTATGGGGGAATTTTGACAGCCATCTTTCCTCATTTTCTCTGGGATCTGGTATTGAATCTATCATGGAAGAAGTCAGAAATTCTGGAGGAGTTATTGCTGGACCTCAGAGGCCCATGAAGATAGACACCAGCTGCTGGGCTTCAACAGCTGGTGTCCAAGGAACACACTTTCTCCTTGAGTCTCTGTCCCTCCAGGAGATTCTCTCAGTGTTTCTGCACCCCTTTTGAGCCTCTGTGTGGCTCATTATTAGACAGGCCTTTGCAGTGCCTGCCCATGTACACACACAAATAATATACCAGGGATAGGCCAGCATCACCTTGGCCAGACTCATAGTCTGTGCAGGGAGAGGTTTAAACACACCCTCAAGCAGACACAGAATCTTGCAGGCCTGAGCATGCTAATCAGGTTACTGTGCCAGTAGGGGTGCTTGGCAAACTCTGCAGCCTGTCTACAAGAAGAAGGAAGAGCACCATGATAAAAGGAACTCTTAATTTCTTTGCTAACATTACCACCTTTTGCCCTGCTACCAGACCAGTTTCTCGGTGCCCACAGGGACTGAATTCAAATGCCTGTGGACAGATGTTTCTGTGTCCAGCTGGGTATGAGTTCAGTGGACTTGTAGGAACTTCCCCCATTATGCAATGGATCCCTTCAGGCAGGAGCTTTGAACATTGTCTTCCCTTCTTTCAAAGGGTCACTGCAAGGTGATGCTGTTGTGAAGTCCCTCTAGCCACCTCCAACCTACAGAGAAAATAGTTGTTCTTTGAATCTTCCTCAGATTCTCCCTGTCGCTGGTAATATTAATGTAATTTAGGGAGTCAGGTTCAGTTATGTATCTTTTGTGACAATGTAAGGAAAGAGGGAACCCATGCTAAAACATTTCCAATTTTTACCAGTTTTACATATGAATTATTAGTGTGGAGTTTTACAAAAGAGCAGTTAGCCTGCCTGTCAGTTCGATTTTTCCCTTATTCTTTCTGAGTCTTTATAGACTTTCTTTTACTCTGTACTTTTCTTCTTAATGGTTTCTTCATGTTGTTGTTATTGTTACGTTGGCTCAAAGGTAATTTTTCCTGGCAACACAACCTTTTATTGTTGTCTTTTGAAAGGATTTTCCATCCTGCCTGGTTATTCTGATNCACAGACAACCAGTCTGGGGAAGTATCAAGGGAAAGGTGACCTGCAGCTGATTTTGTACAGGCCATAAAAGTTACTGCCTCTGATCCATTATTCCACAGTTGTGTTGACAGCATGGCTGTAAATACCCTGTATCTTGTTTCAGCCAGGGACTAGCAAAGAACAGCTGTGTACCTCTCCTAAACCAGAACAGTTCATTTTCCCTGAAAAGGTCACTCCTTGTAGAAAGAGCTCAGGGGAAGAGTAAGATGTAGCAGTAACCTCCAGCTGGGAATATGTGGTATGGGAAGTGATGAAGGAGAAGTGGAGTGGGTGGAGTAAACTGACATCTTTGAGTGGGATAAGTTGACCCATGTAGTTATACAGATGTAGTCAGATGTTGAAGGATGCCCATCACCAAATTATCCTATCTGTAGTACTGGGCAGAGAGGAGACATGGGATGACTAGAGGCCACTGCAAAAGTGTCAGACAAAGCTGACTCTTCACCCTGTTTCATGGGAAATGGGTCAGTATTCATGTTTTCAAGTCATAGAAAAGATTACAATTTAAGTACTTTAAGAAGAGCTTCAATTTTCCCTGGAGTCTGAGCTACCAGGCTCCCATTGAAAACCCTAGCCAAGACTAAATGGATTTTTTTGTCAGACTGAGCACTCAGACACTGCAATGACAGTTGGAAGAAATCCTAATAACGTTGGGGTGGGGCAGAGGAGGGGAATGTGTTTTTATTTTAGAGATCACTATTTAGTACCTCTTTGAAAAAACAAACCACATCAACTCTACTCACCCAAAACAACATAAATCTAATCAATGATTCATTCTCATTCACCTTGCACTCAGTCATGGGTGGCTTCTCTACACTCAAAAGGCAAAAAGGTGTTTATGACAGCTTTCAAATTCCAGTAGATCTTTCACCTCTCACTTTCTGAGTCACTTCAGAAATACTTGAATGCTGTTGTAAGTAGAGCTATAAGAATAATATTCCTCGTTTATGTACTGACTTAGCTTGAAGCTTTAAACATCCTAGTAAAATCTTTATGACTTCTCATGTATTAGCTTATTCATAAGCGGGAAGAATCAGGGCCNCTAACTTTCCAGACTGTTATACTGGGAAAAAGAAACCCAAAAATCCACATATGTATAATATCATATATATATATGATAAACATACAGATATGTATGTGAAAGATATACATGTAACATATATATATATATGTATGTATGTATATTTTTACATATATATATATATATGAAAACCACAGACAACCAGTCTGGGGAAGTATCAAGGGAAAGGTGACCTGCAGCTGATTTTGTACAGGCCATAAAAGTTACTGCCTCTGATCCATTATTCCACAGTTGTGTTGACAGCATGGCTGTAAATACCCTGTATCTTGTTTCAGCCAGGGACTAGCAAAGAACAGCTGTGTACCTCTCCTAAACCAGAACAGTTCATTTTCCCTGAAAAGGTCACTCCTTGTAGAAAGAGCTCAGGGGAAGAGTAAGATGTAGCAGTAACCTCCAGCTGGGAATATGTGGTATGGGAAGTGATGAAGGAGAAGTGGAGTGGGTGGAGTAAACTGACATCTTTGAGTGGGATAAGTTGACCCATGTAGTTATACAGATGTAGTCAGATGTTGAAGGATGCCCATCACCAAATTATCCTATCTGTAGTACTGGGCAGAGAGGAGACATGGGATGACTAGAGGCCACTGCAAAAGTGTGAGACAAAGCTGACTCTTCACCCTGTTTCATGGGAAATGGGTCAGTATTCATGTTTTCAAGTCCTAAAAAAGATTACAATTTAAATACTTTAAGAAGAGCTTCAATTTTCCCTGGAGTCTGAGCTACCAGGCTCCCATTGAAAACCCTAGCCAAGACTAAATGGATTTTTTTGTCAGACTGAGCACTCAGACACTGCAATGACAGTTGGAAGAAATCCTAATAACATCAGGGTGGGGCAGAGGAGGGGAATGTGTTTTTATTTTAGAGATCACTATTTAGTACCTCTTTGAAAAAACAAACCACATCAACTCTACTCACCCAAAACAACATAAATCTAATCAATGATTCATTCTCATTCACCTTGCACTCAGTCATGGGTGGCTTTTCTACACTCAAAAGGCAAAAAGGTGTTTATGACAGCTTTCGAATTCCAGTAGATCTTTTACCTCTCACTTTCTGAGTCACTTCAGAAATACTTGAATGCTGTTGTAAGTAGAGCTATAAGAATAATATTCCTCGTTTATGTACTGACTTAGCTTGAAGCTTTAAACATCCTAGTAAAATCTTTATGACTTCTCATGTATTAGCTTATTCATAAGCGGGAAGAATCAGGGCCTAAGAGTAAGGGAAGGCAGAACTCATGTCCTTCCACTTTTAATATCTCTGTACTTGTTTTTTTATGCAGGTAAATTATGAAGAAAAAAACCCCAAAATACATTGATGACTGCTGAATAAAAGCAATTCTCGTAACATAAATGAGTCTAAAGGATGTACAGAATGTAACTATTATGAGTGCAATGGGTTTATGGTAGATTTGAAGGCAGAAGCTATGACTCCATACCTGACTAGCTCTTCAAAGCACCTCCAATGCACTGGAGAAGAGCACATCAGGCTCAGCTTGCCTGGGATTTAATCGTGTCTAGATTACTGCCTTTTCATTTTGTGCTATTGCATCTCTTGGTGTACATTGGTTTCCCACTTTGCAAAAAAGGGTGAAAATATGTGTCTCTCTTTTTAAAGCCACTCAGGATGCACTGCTGGAAAGCATCCTTTAAGAATGAGGCATTATTTCTGAGTTCCAGTCATGTGATGGTAATTGCAGGACTGGGATTACAGATTCTTTATGGGGTATTTAAATACCATAAAATCCTGAACTGGTCCTGACTGCTCCTGCCCTTATCTGCAAATAGATTCTGACTGTATTTGCAAGGATTAGTATTGCCTGTGTGGGATTGGACCCACTTTCAGCAAGGCCAGACATTACCCACAAAATAACTGATTATTAGACATCTGGATGCTGACTTAGTGTCTTATGATATATTATTAGAGATTGGTGTTTAAGGGAGGGGTGCAGTGTACAAACAACATTTAACCAGCATTTCTGATATTGCCCTGTATATACCACAGGGCCAACACTAATAATTTCATCAGAAGTCATAGGATTTTTTTGTATTTCGTATAGCATTGGGGCAACTCTGTGATTGCAGTAAAATTGTTGCTGTCAGCCTTCAAACCAGTGAGTTCATTTGCCTTATTGCTTGCAAATAAAATCTTATTAATATGAGTTTAAAAGATCAGAAGTTGGGAACATTGATCCTATCCCACTGCCTAGATTGTTCCATCTGGACCTAGAAAAGCTTGGAACCATTTCAAGCGGTCCCAAGTAGCTTGTGTGATTTCAAGCCCTTCACCCAAGTTTCAGAGATATGGAAGCATCTAATACCCACTGGAATCCAGCAAAAATTGAGTTGTCTAATCCAGTTGTAAAATCTGGGCTTTGTTTCTGTGGTGCAATTCCTTTTCTGCAAAGTAAGAATTGCAAATCATTCATGTTTCACACAGTTTGGGAAGGGTTGAGGTATGAAATGTAGTTGTGCAGAAATCCTCTGGGAATAGAAATTAGATGCAATGAGTAGAAATCCGAAATTGATTAACTTAATTGGCAAAAATGTGTTCACCAGTATATACTTGTAAATGTGAAGGTTTCTGTCAGTATATGCTGGTAAATGTGAGGGTCACTGTCTCCAGGGCGTGGAGCACTCAGGTGAGGCAACAGAGTTTCCATGTTTCCCTGAGAATGGCTTTTTTCTGCTAGTGCCTCTGCTTGTGAGGGAGTGGGAGATGTCCCAGGTCTTGTGTTGGTTGGAGGACAAGCCAGGGTCAATCGGATCCAAATCTTGGCCAGATATGGCTCACAAGCACTCTTTTCCCTGACATTTTCATGTGTTTTTCTTTACCAGTAGTATATTAGATATCAAGCCTCTTTTTGGTGTTCTCATTTTATGGGCAGTGAAAGATATGGTTCCCCTCCATTTCTGATTCCACAGAACTCTAACCAAAACCAAGGACAAGTATGTCTTCTGCTCTAGTATGATGTATTGTGTATCATATCATTATCTTTTGGGTTTTGCTAGCTAGCAAAATAATAATAATACTTAGCACTGACATAGCAATTTCCTCTCAGAGCCCTTTGTAACCCTTGCCTGGTTCCGTGGTTCCCAAACTACAGTGCATGCCCTGGGAGTGGTTGCAGAGAGCTGTTGCCTCACGCTGGTGAACTCCTGAGTTTACCACCGGTGCACTGCTCTAAAGACAGCTGCAGATCCCTTCAATTTGATGATGTAGAGTAGCAGACAGAGACCCTGGTACATGAAACAAGCTGGAGCCACCTGCCAAATTGCACGAATTGGTAACTTGACATCTGAACATGGAACAGTTCATGCTTATACACAGTATAAAGGCAAATTGGTTCTCACAGGAACAAGTGTTTCAGTGGCTTCAGGCATGTTTTGTGAGGGGAAGTGGTCCCTAAGATAGCATGAAGGTGGGCTTTCACTGCTGATTCTGTCTTCAGAATTGGGATAAGAAAAAATGTATTAAATCTAAAAAAGTAATTTCATGCAAATGCAACCTTTTTTTGCATGGGATTACCAGTAATCAATTTTTAAAGGCCATACAGCTGTAAAAATATCTATTTAGATTTCTGCTTATCCATCTGGAACATGTACTCCAAACTGGGCCTTCCTAACATCAGTCTGTACAAACAACCAGAACGCAATTTCTCATAGTCACCCCCACCTAAACATCTCAGTATTTTATCTAAGCAGAAGAGCTTCAGCAGCCTGGGATTAAGGCTTTCTACTAGCACATCATAAACCTTAGTTGAAAAAATATCTCTTCTTGATCACAGAACAAAGAAAGATGATCCTGAGTCTCCTCAACTGCAGCTATATAAAGAGGGAAAGGAGAGCACAGCTATTCTGTTCCTCAGTTTTCCTCACCTTGTATCTTTGGCTTTTGCCAAGTGTGCCCAGAAGCAAAACCATTTTGGATCCAGAGGAAATAAACAACATATGGGGATAATATTTTTCTTCAGATTTTCCCAGATAGCTGTAATGCCCCAAAGAAACAAAGAAAAACCTTATCCCCAAATATGTTGAATTTTTTATTTGGCTGCACCAAAGTTCTGTAGGTCACTGTAGCTACATCTAGGTAGCAGAAACCATCAGTTAGGGTTGGTGACATTTTGATTTCCATCCAATGTGCTTTCCACTCTTCAGAAGGAACACACAAGGTTCAATCAGGCAAGGATGGGCACAAGCTATGAACCTTGATTATCTGTGCTGAGAAAATGTTCAAACAGTTCTGGGGATGTAACTAGGCACAATCAGGAGCACACACAGGCCTGCAATCATTAGCAATACTCAGGTTGGATTTGGCCAGCCTGTTTTGGAAAGTATAGGAGTGGCTAGCCTAACCTACTTGCTCTCAGAGCCAAAGAATGGACCCTAGCTGTTCTTAAAATTTCAATACACAAAACACAAAGATTTTGCAAGTCCAGGAAAGAGGAGGATCCTCAAATCTCTGTCATCTAGATGTGTAAAACATTTCAAACCAGGCTGTGTCAAACCAGGCAAGGCTTTGGACATAATGGCTGAGTTATGCCCCCAAATTATGTAAGCACAAGAATCAAGAAATTGAAATCAGTAGACTAAAAAAAGTGTACAAAAATTAAAACTTCAGCTGTGAATTCCAACACATCTTAGAAAGGGATGTACTCAGGAAAACTCTTATGCATACGTCCTTGAAATTCATTCTTTTCCACACAGTTCTTGATGATTTTCAGCAACTGAGTGCTGCATGGTACAGGTATGACCTAGGGATTAAAGGAAAAATTGTGTTAAATTACTATTGTTCCAGAGAAAGAAATCCCAAACCTCTTCTAGTCTTGAGGATGCAAAATTTTTGCAGAGGTCATCTTTTTGTGGCAATTCACTGAGGGCCCTGTGAAACTTGGTCATTTTTTTTGTAGTCATGAATATTTTCTGCAGGCATCTACTCTCAAATTAAAACCCTGAGATGTAACCTCTCAGAGCTTTGCCATGTCACAGGCACACCTTGGCATATATGAACATACACAATTGCATTGTTCTTGCACTAAAATATATTGGTTTACCTTGCAATATGAAGTAATCTTTCAATAGACTTGTTTTATATCTTCAAGTTGAAAAGAATATTGCAACATTAAACTGCAAAATTAAGCTGGAATTCTCAAGAGAAAAAGGCTGTTTTGTGAGGTTATTAATCCTTCCTGTTTCCACTCTGTCCAAAAATACCACAATTTCAATATTGGTCACAGCATTTCAACACTTTTTTCTTAGCCAAAATCTCAAAATACTCAAATGCAAGTAAAGAAAATAATCATGGGTGATCTCAAACTTGAATTCTCCCTTCCCTTCAACCCCTGCTTCTGCTTTTTATACTAAAGTACCCCTCTCCCATCCCCTTTTTATTTGACAAAACAATAATTTTTTGGTTGCAAATTAACTTTGATCCAGTAGTTCTAAACTTTTATGCTTTTGAAGAGAGAAGATATTGAAAACTGTAATTATGTTTTTAAATAAAATAAAGCCTGTCTTGCATAAAAAGGCATTTTGGGAAACAAAAATTTAACAGAAATATTTTGATAGCTAATATTTAAGTTCATTCCAGAAAATATGCATATATATGATTAGCTCAAATCAGAAATACCTTTCAGTGTCTTCCTACAGTAGAAAATCATTCAGTAGATTTTCATAAGTAATTTTTAACAGATGTTAGATTGTCATAGATGGGCATGAAGAGCAGGGCAAATGCAAGGCTGGGATGTGCAGTTGGATGATTCTTTTTCTCTTCATCTGGACTTTAGCTTGTAGCAATTAAAAGCCTTCTAACTTTAAACTGTCTAATTAAAGTCTTTCAGCCTTGCAGTCTGGTACTTTTAAATGGTGTTATTAGGAGCTCAGCAGCTTCCAGGAATGCACTTTACAATACCATGCTGACAAATTCGATCTAGCTGTCTAGTGCTCTTGGTAGGCATGAAATGACTTTTTGTAAAATCTGTTAATTGTTTACTCTGGTTTAGAAAAAATCTTTCAGAAATAAAAAGGGTGACATACAAAGGCAAATGTTTTATTTCCTCATAATTCAAAACCTTGTCTTATTTTATTGTCATTTATGAGAAGGGGATATTAGATACTTGCTGAAACTGAAAGGGAGGAGATGGGAGGAGATGGNAAAGCAGAAATTCAAATGTTCTGCTTGCTGAAGAAGGAGGGAATGGCAGTAGAAGTGGGAGCCATCTGCCACCTGCATTGTGTCACTGTTCTCTTTGTAAGTTATTGTCCCTCGGGCCATCTCAGCAAAGCAGGAGGAGGCTGTTTGGTCCCCATCTGTTTCTCCAGAATAAGCTCAGGTCTCTTGAGAAAAAGTTTCTCATAGGAGTGGAAGGTCTTAAAGGGTGTAGGTTATAAGCACGTTGCACGGTTGGGTTACCTGCAGTCTGACAGTAGTCAGGCTTGGAGTCTGATGGATACTGAACTTTCTGATATCAGCCTTTCTGGCCAGGTTAAGGTCATGAGCTCTCTCCAAGATAAAAGTGCTCTGTGTCTCTCTGACTGATGACATTTGTTAGCCTCTTGGTTGTTATATATATGACCAGGCCTAAACTCCCAAAGCTGATTTTTTTTCTGACCACTTCCAGAGACAATACACAATAAAAGAATTGTGCTTTGCTAAACTTTAAAGCAGCAGCAGCAAGAGAATGGGAATCCAAATATACTACATTGAATGGAGAGTACTAAAGAATGTCACAGTCTGACAACAGCTGCAGGTGATATATCCATATGGCATAATGTGGAGGTCCCTCCCATTTTGGGGGGACCAAAACCAGCAAGGGCAAGTTAGCAGTGTTACTGTGGACATATATGTTACCCGTCAATTATAATTACATGACAACACATTTATGGGCCTCACATGCAAGTGAAGGCAATTAAGTCCCATAGATATATGTAAAGCTCCTTTTTTCCTGGTTTCCTAGAATTCAACTTTTCAACCTGTTATAAGCTATTAGCAATATTTAAAAAAAAATCTAGTACATTTTATATCAGATGTCATGGCATAGGCTGGTATATGTACTATTTCCCCAAACAACCAGCATACCTACCACCTCTTGTCTGCTAAAACAGTCTTTTGGGAGCAACCAAACATTGCATACCTGAATGTAAATGAAAGTTTAAATCATCTCGGTGCATGTCCATTCACTGTAATTCAAAATATTTGGAACAGCTCAGATCTATCAAAGCCCAGACCAGATTTTTAAGCAAATATTTAAGTGGGGAATTTTAGTCCCTGGATATGGTAAAAATTAAGAGATTTCCTGTCAAATCCTTCAAATCCTTGAGTGTGTTCTGTGCTGATGGATTTCAGTTATTAAATGGGTGATCAATTGTTAAGGATGGACTCCATAAAATACTAGCAGCAGGCTTCACCTAACTCAAGGTATGTATTTGGCACTATGTTTTTGTTTATGCTATGAACATATTGCTAGAGATGTTTCAAGATTAACATTATAGCTATGAGATACTATTCAAGGAGCATAGGAAATACTGTCATCTTGTCAGTCAGTCCAACCCTGGATTTTCCTTTCATCTCCTTTGCAGCTGTCCACCATTCACAGAAATGGATTATCTCTGTTGTAAAAGTGCATTATTGGTCTTTTGGATTAATCAGTAAATGATATCTATGACATCTCCTGTTCCCAAAGCTATAACCAACTCAGCAGTCTTTGGAAGTTCTTAGAGAACCAGTGCTCTTATTCTATTGGTTTTAAAGTTCTCTGTAGCTGAGAGAAGTATCTTTTGGGTGTGTAATATCTCATAAGAACATTTGTGAGATGGAAGCCATAAAAATTAACTTCTAAATTGTCAGAAATCACAAAAATTCTATGCAAGTTGTAAGTGTTCATAAAAATACACCTTTCATTAAGTAGAACATTGAACTGTGTATCAATATGGTTTTGTTTCAACACTGGCAGTTTAAAAATTCCTCTGTGCAAGTTTAGTTCATTTTAATCATGAAAACGTACTGTACAAATATAATTAGGACCGATTACAGGAAAAAACTCAGAAAGTGAGTAATGTTTATGTCTGCAAAAGGTTAGAAAAAAACTGCAAAACTGCAAGCTCACTTTTGTTTCCAAAGAATGTACTCCTCTACATGACTTTTTGTGGTGTATTTAAACAAATGAGCTGCACTATTTGTGGTTTCATGGGAGGTGATGTTATTGCTCATTCTTGTCTGGAAGGTCTAACAGGTTGAGCACAAATACCATTACTATTCATCCCTACAGTTATTTTTTCACAGGTAAGTATGGAGTTAGTTTCTGAGGGACCTCAGAAGTCAAATTCAGATTGATTGCTCACTCTGTATGAGATCGTGCAAGACTTGTTAGTCATGTACCAATTACATGCTCAATGATTTGTGTCTTGGCTGGTTTTATTCCCTTCTCTGCAGGCCCATCTGAGAAACTGTAGGGAAAAAAGTCCATATTAATTAATTTATATGAGAAGTAAAAGAGAATACCAAAAAAGCAGGTAAGAATCTGTAGTAGAACTAATTGAAGAAAGGAGAAAAAAAAGTTATTTCCATTTTACAGAGACTGAAATCCAGGCATTTCTTATTATATTATATTACATTATATAACAAAATATGAAAGCTTAAGGAATATGAATGTTTTCTTTTAAAATTATTCTTCTATTTCAGTTTTCTAAATGTATGAACAAGTTGGCCAGTTTCCCTTAGTACACACACTGTTTACATATTTAAATTTTAGATGCTTACACATTTTTGTTTTTCCTTCTCCTATTTGAAACCATTGAAATATGAGAAAACTGTCCAAAGAATAATAATAGCCTTAAAATACTCACTGTATGCAGATGATTGCTTCTTTTTTTAACATTTTGCTTCAGTCAAGTGACTTCTTAGCTATGTTTTTGTAAGAGTAAATATTGAGATTTCAAGAACAAGATGGGTTTATCTGTGTTTTAACCAACCTTGTAATGACCAGAATCAGGCACGTTATTTTTAGAACTGTGCCAAGTACAGGAATTCATTGACCAGAAATAATAAGCTCCTTATTTCAGCTCAATACATTCTTACTCATGCTGATATAGAACATGGCATTCTCTGCCCATAGTCTTGCAAAGTGATCTCTTCACCACTATGGCTTGCAACTGGTCAGTCAGGGCTTTATGAGACTTTTGACAACATGTACTTAAAATTCTGAGATGGATATTTTTGCTCTTAAATATATAACTTTATAGGTGATATATTTAAAATATTTTATGCTTTCTTTGTACCCGGCTTATAGGAAATTTCTCTGTTTTATCAATATTTCCATTAACTTTTGTCACCTGAAAGTTTGTCAGAAATGATTTCACATGGTTCCCCACAAAAGCAATACAAATGGAAAACAATTTAACATTAGATCATCATCTCTGGATTTCCCTCTGAACCCTACCCACTCAGAGATGACTTCCTGCAAACAATTACATTTCAGTTGCTGCTCAATTAACTAGTCTTCTATTACTGTGTTCTTGTTTTGTTGCTGTTGTTGCATATTTCTTGGTTGTGTTTTTTGTTTGCTTTTATAAAATGGAACCCATTAACATTACAAACATTTAACAAAAGTTTGGCAATATTGTATGAAATATTGCATTTGAATCAATCAAAATATTAGTACGGTTAAAATCCAAAGTCTTTTGTGAAAACACAATTTCCTGTAAAGTCTATCTTAACTGACTTCTACTACACCACTTTCTCCTAATCTTTATTAATGAATTTCATCAGTTGTTTAGATAGCCCGACTAATGTTTAGGAAGGCAAGGATTATAACTGGTTTATTCTATTTAACTTTTATGAATATTGGCATGACATTAGGATTCTTGTATTCTACTGGAACTTCCCTACTCTTTCCAAGCTTACTGGAAAATTATATTCGTAACTTAAACAGACACTCCACAAACTCTTTTTAAAATCTTGGACGCAAGTTAACCTTTATTCACTGGTTGAAATGTCAAGTTTTAGTAGTTTTTGTTTAGTATCTTCTGTCAAAGTGGAAACTATTTCATCAGACTAAGAGCTAATAGAAACTTGCCAAGAACAAATTCTGCCTAATTTATTTTGCTCACACAGCAACTGAGCAGCTAATACAATAATGGCATTGAATATTCTCCTTTAATGAGCTTTTTGATCATCTTCTGAGGATCCTAAGGAACTCTTGTGCAGACTTTAAAGTGCATGCAAAAATCAAATGGATAGCAGTTCCAGGTGGTTGTTAGCAATAGTCAGTGATAGGACTTATCCAGTGTCATGCCACCCTGAATCTAAGTGTGCTCAATGTTGTCATGGATTTAGGAGGGAAGAGTGATCATGTTCATGAATTTTTGAAGTTGACTGGAGGCTGGATGAGTAGGAAGAGAAATAAAAATTATCAAAGCCAACTGAGGAAATGATCTGGAAAAAAGATTGTATGGACTCCAGTAGTTACAAGTTTAAGTAAAAATCAGTCACATGGATGCAAGATGGAGAAAAAACCCACCAAAAACCTCCAAGAGTATAGCCATGTTTTAGAAGCTCATCTAGTGATTCGATTGTATAATTGTTGAAAACAAGTCAGAAATGCTTGGATGTTGTAGAAAGGCCAACATTACGGTGGGATCTATAAACCAGACAACACAAAGGAAATAATCCTGCTCTTCTTAGCACCGGCTGGAGTTCAGTTTTGAACAGTGCATTTCAAGGAAGATATGAAAACATTGAAGGGAATCCAAACATGATTGATGAAAATGCTCAGCAGTATAGAAAACATGAGGATTTGTCTTGCCTAACAAAAAGTAGAATGAAGTAGGCATAAGAATAATGCTGAATTGTGTAAATAGTTTTGCAAGGATGAAAGGATTAATTTTCCCTGTGACCATGGTGGGTTGGACTTAAACCCACCTTAATTTAAACAGTGGGCTTAATTTGGAGCAGGAAGTAAGAGATATTGGGAACAGTGAGATGGGAAACAACTTGGCAGGTACAGTAGAACACAGGAATAGGAAGCCAAATGCAGATGGAAAATTTTCAGTGCTGAGAGTCTGTAAAAACACAGTAGAAAAAATACTGTCATGAAAGACATAAGTATTTTGAGAGTCATGAATTGTACTAGATAGCTTCTTAAAATCACATCAAATCATTTTTCTGTGATTTTTTCCTATGATATATGTAAAATATAAATAGAGCCTCTGTTTCTCTCTGTGTACTAAATAAAGAAAAATCTTGACTTTTTCATTTTCCTGTTCGATTCAAGCACTTTCTGATAACAGGTCCTAAATAGTTTTATTTTCTTTATAATACAATTTATGATTCCACCACTGACAAATAGAATAAGATTCATTCTGCAATAATTTTATTTGTTCATCACAGTCTTTAATTAACCCAACTGATTTAAGTCCTGATTTTCCTGATTTCCTGATTTTAAGTAACTGATTTTCTGGTTTACAATAATTTCTTCCAATTTACCTCCTTTTGCAATAGTTAGATATGTTTTAAAGAGAAGAGCTGCTTTAATTTTGCCTCGTAAACATGCTGTTTTTCTAGTCAATGAGGCCTTCCCTTTGGTTTATGGGGTTTCAGCTTCTTGACTAACAACTGACAGTATTCTTTAGCCATTCCCAACTATTGTTCATTATTTTCTACTTAAAGTTATTCCTATAAACTGATCTTGTGCAAATTTGCTTTGAGATTTTTGAAATTGGTAATGTTAAAACCCCACGTGTCACTAATTTGGATATTACTCTCTTAGTGTCTATGAGATATTGCATGCTTGGGTTAATGCAACTTTTTATAGCACTGTGAGATTAATTTATTCCTATCTTTTTTCCCAGCATTTTGATCTGAGGATTGTTATAGGTGCTGGTGGAGCATTCCAAGAACACTTTATTGATAGCTGTATAAGCAATTTCATGTGGCTCAAACCAATTAATTATACTCCCATACTTTTAATTATACTCCCATTTAAACTATAATCCATTTTTCCTACACGCTACATACTTGCCCCTAAAGCATTGGTATCACCAGAAAATACTCTTTTTAAACTTTCTTGTTCAAGGGCTAAGAAATATTCCCATAGCTGCTAACTATTTCTTTTTGCACGATTTGGCCAGCTCTGTAAATATGCAATGCTTGACTTAAACCTCAGGACTTAACACAAGGGGTATGACTCAGTCTGAGCCCTCAGTCCCAGAAAGACTGTAGAGGGGTTTGTAAACCTGAGGGAACCCACATGCCTGGTGGTATGCTTCAGATCCCAGGAGTTCCTTGAATATATTATATTTCAAAGAACCAAAACCAGGCAAGGGAAGAAAAGGGAAGGGATTAATTTGTTTAAAATTCTCCCAGAAAGAGAAAAAAACTATAAACCAGAATGTCACTAAAGCCTGAGTGGCCTCATAAGTGTACAGGTCTGATTGAATCTCTAGTGTGATGAAGAAAGATAAACACAAGAGGCAGGCTTGAAATCTGGATTGTATCTTCCCAGCAAGATGCACAACTTCACCAAAATACTTTGCAACAAAGGGGCCACAAGAAGTTTAAGACCAATTTGAAGTCCAAAGATGAGAAGGAGAAAGACAGTGTGCAGGTCTTGTCATATATGTGACACATATGTGTAAGTACTAGCTTAAATCCTTCATTCCTCCACCGGACAAGACGTCTGGAAAAAACAGTGACTGGTATACAACAGGATATGTGAATCAGTGTGTCAGTGTTTTTCTTTCTTCATCGGCTAATTTTGAAAAAAGAGACCAGCTTCTTTCCTAACTATGTAAAAGAGACCCCAATAATTTTCTAGAGTGCAGTCTTTTGCAAGAAATCCCTCATAAATATCAAGTTTCATATCCTTATGTTTTCAAAACATGAGTGAATATGTCCATTTCCTCCTTAGAATCACCCTGCAATGGGTTTTTACAGCTGACACGATTTATTCACACTCAGTCAGAAACCAAACCAAACCAAACCACGAACAAAAAAGCCTTTCTTTTGGTCATGTATGGCTAAGATCTCTAGAGGTGACTGACAATTCTAAGTGCTGAATTTATTACATTGCCTTACAGCCTTGAACACTCGATGCTAAGCATTTTCTGAAAATTAGATACGTGGAAATTGTCACAAATTAAACTCCCCCAAATAAGCAGTTATTTGACAATGTACTGGTCAGCTGCTGAAAGCATGAGAATACATAAGTACATTCACACATCCATTCGTATCAATAAAATATAGACAGATTATGATAATATAGGAAAGCAGAAAAATTTTATAAACATTTATTTGGAGTGTTTTATAGAGAACAACTGAGAACTAACATATTGACACGTGTTAATCAAGTTAAAAATATACTAATTAAATGTTTTTCAAAAATGTGTGCATTTTCATAGAACACAGTATGTTTATACTAAAACTATTTTCCTTAGTCTTTCTCTCAACAGAAGAGATTATTGTAAGTCAAAAATCCAGAAAAATAACCCTGGAGGTGATCCAGGGAAAGGAATGAAGCAATTAACTCTCTTTGCATGAAAGGGAAATGGAGATAAATGCATATTTCATTGAATTTCAACATCAGATTTGAAGGAGTTATCCACCCTTTGCTAAAAAAAATTATACATGCTCTCTAAATACTCCAGTTGCTTACTTTTGTTTATCTCATGGATTCTGGAGGAAGTTTGCATACTGTGGGTTTTTCTGACTATTAGGTGAGTCCAGTTGTGGGAAATATCTAGAGCATCAGTGAATTTGTGACTGATACAATTTTCCTCTGGACTGGAGGAAGAGCATAATATTCATCTAGGTATTTCCACAGCAAATAAAGTGTAAGCAGACTCATTGATGTTCAAACCACTAGCACAGGTTTGATACTAGCAAAAACAAAACAAAACAAAAACAAAACAAAAACCAACCAACCAAAAACAAAGCAAACCAAAACCACCAGAAAAATGAACAAAAAAATAAAAACACCAAAAAAACCCAAAGAGAAAAATTGCATCTGGCTAATAAACAGTGTTTTGCTATCTCATTTCAGAGAAGAACCTACTGAATCAACACGATTTGACAAGCATGTTTACCTATCATAATCCTGCAAATACCTCATCCCATGCTTCATCAAATCCCCTTATGTCTTTCTGTACTGCCCTGCAAGGAACTTGCAGGCCAAGCCAGCGCAGTCAAAAATAAATCTTCCCTCTGGTCTCTGGTTCCTGACCCCCACCTAGGCTGGCTGAGCTGCACAAGCCTTCTGAGGTTGTGTCACCCCTGACATTGCTGGGGTGCCTGGATTTCACACTCCTCCAGATCTTGCTTGCTCTCACCTGCCCAGGTTTGTCATCCAGAGACTCAGTGCCTGGCTCATGTCATCTTTGGAAAGGGCATCCTCACAAACCCAGAAATGTGTTGAACAGAAATGTTTTGAACACATACTTCACAGTTTTGACAAGAAATAATAGAGCCTCTAAAGATTATTATTACTATTACTATTACTATTACTATTGCTATTGCTATTGCTATTGCTATTGCTATTGCTATTGCTATTGCTATTAATATTATTAATAATAGTAAACCCAGAGGGACACACACATTGCTGATTTTATGAAAATGAATGATAGGGTATTATTGAGAAATCAAGTCACCTTCATGTTTCCAATCCACCAATTTTAAGGATAACATATTATAAACAAACTCTTTTACAGCCGTCTGGTTGAAAGTGCTGACCTGAATCACAGTGAAAAAAATGGTTTGAACTGACGTGGGACACGCACATGGTAGCAAATCTTGCACTCCTGTTTTCAGGAGATAGGAGTGCATTTGAAGTAGATTGTCACTATTTGGGTTTTTTCCCTTGGTTTTCTCTAATAGAAATGGAAGCAAATGAAGACAGGAAAGAAAGGAAAAAAACAAACAAATTCTTTCCTGCTGAGGTTAAGTAGGACTTTTCAATGACAATATTTTCAAATAGCATTTATTAAATTTTTCCTTAAAATAAAATCATGGACAAAAAAAAGTTAAATGTCTGTCTCTATCCCATATACCTGAAAAGAAGTTGCTCCCATTTGTATATTTTTGGCCATATGTCCATTTTAGTTATACAATCAAAAGTGCTGGGAATTCCATCACTTCTCTGAGTAGTCCATATTACTGTCTAATAGATTTCCTTGTTACAGTAATCATCTTACCCCCACGCCATATATTTTACACCCTTTTTAAAAAAAATTGACACAACAAACAAAAAGAGCCCTTATGGAGATGTTCTCACTTGCAAATGCCTACATAAAAAACCCCAGAGTCACTGAACAGAGGAAAATGAAGTGCTGCATTTTTGGCAGCAACACAGAAAGACATAGTTGCTTCACTGAGTTTTGCAAAAATAAGGAATTAATTTTTGCAAATAATCATAAAAACAGCTTTCTGTTCTGTTTCAAGACATCCTGATCCAAATTTTGCTTTGCCACAGCTTTTTGTGGCAGAAGAACAAAGGATGCTAAATACTTAATTACCAGGACAGTACACGTGACTGGTGGATTGAGTTGGATAAATGAAGCTGCAATTATTTCACCACAGTGTGGCTGACTAAGATTGATACTTGGCCTTCACTCAATGGTTTTCATCATTCCAGCAGAAATAAACAGAGCACAGAATAATCTCAATATGTTTATGCATCAGTAACTTAAATTGCTTTTGGAAACTGTGAAATTTCTGCCATTGGTTATAAAAGACAGTACAGTTTTGAATTTTTTCCTCATGTCCTGCAACTTAGAATCAACGTGTGCATAATTTTCATCCTCCTTACAATACATGATATTCCTAAGAGCTGAGACAAAAAAAAGAAAAAAAAATATATGTATATATATACTTTTCTTCATCAAAACCCTATTCTATTCTGCCTCCTTTGTAAAGGTGAGAAATAGGACTTGCAGAAAAATTAAGATATGGGTCTAAGTTTCAGTTTCTGTTAAAAAATATATGGACACAAGAATTTGGTTAAGATGGAAGCAGGTTACTCTGCCACAAAATTTGGATCTGTGTGCTAAACCTTCTACAAAATCTAGAAATACATGGTTACATGCAACCTGCAGCCCCAGTGCTGTGAAAGTGCTGGGTTGAAGGATAGCTCATGGTAACAGTGCCACAGTAATGTGGATATATGTCTCCAGTTTGGAAAGGTTTATGATCAGCCAGCGCAGATGTCCAGCAAATGATAGGGCCCTTACCTGAACATCCCTGTCTGATTTTAGTTCTCTACCCAGTTTAGAAATACAGCACTGCAGAAGCAGGGGTGGGAATACTGGCAAGGACATGAAAACTGTGACCTTTGTTCCTCCTTCCCACCAGGCTACCTGGCTTTGCTCTAGGAAGGAAGAGATGACAAAAGTCTAGCTGCTTTGTATACACCAATGCCCCACTGTTGTCAACCAACACAGCAGCTTTAGAAGTGGTTTCAATAACAGAATGGTTATAGAAAGGGCTCAGCACAGACATGACTGCAGAGGTAGAGCAAGCTGTGAAAGAAAGACTAGAGTTCATTAAACTGTCTTTGCCAACCTTTTTCAGAGTTACACTATTTCTTTTGTAAAGAAGGATATACAGAAGAGTAAGAATTAATTTAATTTTAGGCTCTTTCCTTAGTGTGGTTTACATGTTTTAATTCAGGCATGGACAAGCATAAGGCTTCTGAAGCATATCTCTGATTTCCTGACACAGGAAGCTAAATTATCTTTGTTCTGAAGACTTTAAATTTTCTTAACTGATTGATTTTCTGTATGACTTTCTATCATCTAAATGAGGCCTAGCATAACTGTCATATTCATTAGCCGCTCTAAACAAGGCTGTTGTTCAATGTCATGTGACTAAATAATTTCCATATAGTGGTTTTCTATTTATTTACCATCTCCTAAAAGACATTTTGTTTATGTGTGTCGTATTAGTTCTGAATCTGGTCTAAGTTAGCAATATCATGGGCTCCATATGTTTTCTGACATTTTGTTCAGTTAAGGATTTATTTTTTTTTTCTTTACCATTAAGATTAATTCAAGAAGGGCTTCAGATGCAGGAAGCAGAAGAATACCATTTGAACTGGTAGATACCCTAGATCTCAGTCATGAGTGGTCTGCTCAAACCAGTCCAAGTAGGCTTGAGGGCGCAAGAGATATGAGCTGTCTGATTTTAGCAATGAGATGTTATTTCTCCTGTACAGAATACAGATCATAGGGCTAAGGAGAAGGAGAATTATAGGATCTAGGAAAAGAAGGAAAGTAGATATGTACAGCCTTGGGTACATAATACTTCCATCTTAAATGTATTCACTAAATTCCTTCAAGATATTGTCTACAAGGCCAAGCTGGATGGGGCTTTGAGCAATCTGACATAGTGGAAGGTGTCCCTGCCCACGGCAGTTGGAATTCAGTGATCTTTATTCAGGTGGTTTCCAACCCAAACCATTTCATGATTCTATGGTTCTAAGAAAATTGTCTGGCTTTAATACAGAACTAGTTCCAGTTCCATGATTTTCAGGTACTAAAGCAAGATTAACTTTTCAAGTGCCTGTGATTGACATGGGTTACCGTGGTCAAGAGTTACAATCTAAATGTGGAAGAATTACAAAGCTGAACCTTGGTACAGATTCAGGTAGGAGCCAGCAATATGTTACTGAGAAAGGCCAAAAGGAGGAAGAAAAAAGGAAGGTATTCCTATATCTACAGGACTATTTCCTCATAGGTAAAAAGTACTTTTCAGACACTTATTTCAGTGTTAGGCTCAATAAAGTTACATTTTCAGTGCAGGTGGCATAATTGTTTTTAACTGCTTATCCATCACATTATCCACAATACTGAAAATAATTAGAACTGATTTAAAAATAACCCCTAAACAATAATTTATTTTTGGTTACTCTTTTTTTTTTTTTTTCATTTTACTTAAAAGTTAAACCAGAATATTTATTTGCACATAGAGTGTATCTCTGATTTGTTAAAGTGCTTATTTGAGGTAGGAAAACTTCAACCCTAAAGTCTGTGATAGATAAATTAAATCAAACCAAATGATATCACTGAATGCAGAGAGTTGTTCATCAGAACTCAGTTTAAGGAGGTGCCAATTCGCCTTTAAACTAAAAGCTCCTAATTAGAAAAACTATGGAAGCAACAAAATATTCCTGGAATAAATCAAGAACTTTGGAGATTATGGACGCTCATGCCGTGTGGTGCTGCAGAGTCAGTATAGGTAAATAATAAAGCATTAGCAAAAATAAAATAACTTCATGGGGTAGAGACTTGAATTTCCTTCTTTGAAATTCAATAAACTTGAATTTACTTCTTTCACTACTTTCTGTGGAAGGTAGTGCAGATATTAAACAGCAAAACTTTCTTTAGAATAAATTTCCAAAGTATTAAATTTGCTTTTCCACATCTTCAAAAACCTCTTATCATTTCTGATTTATGATGTGCCTATCTTTGCCATCATGCCCATCACAATGCCTTTATGTTTTGCAGTTACTTTCAATCTCCCTTTATCTCTCACAAGAACTGGTTAGAGAACATATTAAGAGATATTAATCTAATGTTGAACAGATGACAGGAATACCAATAATGATAAAAAAGGGTGGTGGGAGACAGAAATAAAAATTATTATTGACTTTCCTTCCCCTTAATTTTCTTTTCTCTCCCTTAATTTTTCTTTCATCTGATACACAGAAAGAAATGGGGAAAATATTTTAGCTTAAACATTATTTTGTTTGGTCAATGTTTCTCTGTAGACTGTTTATTTGGAAATTATAATTTACAGGATAAATATTTTTATAATCCATATTGTATGTCCTCTATAGAGTATTTTACAGGTTATTTATTAAAATTAAAATTTCAGTGTATTTTCTCCAGTAATCAACTATTTAATTCTAAAAAACATAAACCTGGAACTGGGAAGAGTATCATGTAAATTAAGTGTCAATTTGTAGACTTCCAGAACAGCTTTCCTGGATATATAGTGCCTTACATAAATGTAAATTGACTTGATATATGACTTAACCATCTATGTTATTTGCAATATCTTTTATTTCTTTACTTCTATTTCTGTTCCTTTCAACTACTGGAAAGAGATAGTCAAATACAAGGAAACTTCATAAATGCCTTTGAATTCTTGTTGCTTCAGTTTGCCCTGGCCTTCTATCGTGGGAAGATTACTTGTGGCTACTCAGAAACCCCTCAGTAAATAATTCTCCATTGTATAAATTTTCCTTCATGTCTGTTTCTATGATAATAGGATGTACATTCAGAATAACTATAGGAATTTTCTGGAGATTAAAATTCCGCTCTTCAGGAGGAGAAAAGTCATCCCCAGTATTAATATAACATAACTTCTAACATTATTTTTATTATTTTTATTTATTATTATTTATGCCAAAAAATAAATAGCATTAGAGGCATTCTTTTTTTATTAATTAGTTTTATGATTTTTACAGACTTGAATTTTACCCTTGAGAAACAGAAACAAAGTCAAGCAACGCTTGAGTAAGGCACAACAAAAGCTAGTACTATCAATTTCAAATTGGACTAGATGACTACAGAGCTTTCCTCTGACTTCATTCATGCTTTTTGAGCTTACACTGGACAATGGCTGAGTCTGGTTGCTACCATACAGATGAGTCAAAGAATAAATAAGCTAAAAGAAATGTTCAATTATGAGCGTGAAGTGGAACAGAATTCGAAAATTTACCTACTCTGCTAGTGTTCAAACAATTTGTAGATTCCTGTCTTAATTAGAGTGGCATTATAAATGCTAAAACTTTACGCAGGTTGCAAGACTGGAAATATTGGGGGAGACTGAATTTTCTTTTTCATGATTTCCTTGCATTATCAGCATCAACCAAATCATCTAGCACTGAATTTGAACTCATACAACACTGTGTACTGAATTAGCTAAACAAACATCACCAGGGTTTTCTTTTAAGAATAGTGCAGTACTGAACCTCCAGAATTGTTATATTTAAACTTCTTACTTATTCTTATCTGAATTTCCATTCCCATCATTTCCATTTGATGGTTCATGGAAATCTTGCCAGAAGATATCACAGAGATACAACTACTCACTGTGAGACAACAAAGTGATATTAAAGATGTTGGAATATTTTCTGAGATGGGTCTTCCTAATAGTGGGTATTTGCTAAAAGTGAGTCCTGGTAAAAGTAAACACACCGATGTGGAAGATGTTTATTTGTTGCATGGTCTCTTGCAGTTCCATTTCCTCATTTTGCTACTTGTTAGTTCAAGAAGTAACCACAGACTCAACTGGTATTAATTTCCAGGTTATCTAAAGCAGATGGAAAAAATGAAGAAGCAGCCATTATTTCCTACGTGATGCCCGAGACATCTTGGGATTTTTACAATGATTGTATCAGTGTACAAACATAATAATTACTACAGAAGAAACCAGAGGACCATCTAATTTAACCTTCTGTCTTCAACTGAGCTGATGCCAGCCATCTCAAATGTAGACATAAATCGCCCTAATACACAAAAGTGTGCAATGGTCTGTCATAGAGGAAATTATTCCTGACTCCAACTGTTGCTCAATTATGTCCTGAAGCATGAGGATTAATGGTTCTTGTGACTTCTGTCCCAGCATGAGTAATTGCAGATGCAATTATTATTCAGATTGATGGATAATTCTGCTCTGAACCTTCCTCAGTGGTTTTCCTTCTACTAATTTGTGGCCTTAAATGGCAGAAGATGTCACATCATTTTAGAAATGCATCCCAGACATATCCTACCATGCAACGAAGTAGATTCTATCTTGGTGTGAAACAAAATTTATCTGCAGAGAAATATTAACCGAGCTGATCTGTTATGCAATCATTTGGCTGCTGGAGGGTAGGAAGGCTCTATAAAGGGATCTGGAAAGGCTGGATAGATTCAAGGCCTTGTTGAACCTCATACAACTGAGGCCAGTTGTATGAGGTTCAACAAGGTGAGGTGTCAAGTCCTACACTTTGGCCACCAGGCAACCCCAGACAGCACTGCAAGCTGGGGAAAATGTGGCTGGAAAGCTGCCTGGCAGAAAAGGGCCTGGAGGTGCTGCTCAACAGCAGATGAGTCAGTATTTGCCCAAGTGACCACAAAGGGCAGTGGCATCCTGTATCAGGAAGAATGTGGCCAGCAGGACCAAAGCAGTGACTGTCCCTCTCTACTTTGCACTGTGAGGCCACACCTCGAATTCTGTGTCCAGGTCTGGGCCCTTCACTTCAGGACTGAGGTTCTTGAGGCCATTGAGGTACGTTCAGAGAAGGGCAATGAAGCTAGTGAAACTCCTGGGAATTAAGTCCCATCAGGAGCAGCTGAGGGACCTGGGGTTGTTTAGGCTGTAGAAAAGGAGGCTGGGGGGGACACTTTATCATTCTTGACAACTGAAAGGAGGCTGTATCCAAATGGGCTTCAGTATTTTCTCCCAGGCAACCAGTGACAAGATGAGCGGACACATCCTAAAGCAACAGGGAAGGTTCAGGTTGGACATCTGGTAAAATTTCTTCATGGAAAGGATAATTAAGCATTGGAATGTGCTGACCAGGAAGGTGGTGGAGTCGTCATCCCCAGAGGCATTCAAGAGATAGATGGATGTGGCACTTAATGCCATGGTCTAGTCTGCAAGGTGATGATTGATCAAAGGTGGGACTCAAAGATCTTAAAGGTCTTTTTCCATCCTAAATGATTCTGTGATTCTGTTGTGAGCCACCCTTGTCCCATTCCATGAAGACTGAAGTGTTGAGATCAGATAAGTGGGTAAGGAGATGTTGGCCCAGTTTAGCTTTTAAATCCTGTCTGGAAGTTGCATTAGATAACCATAGCCTGACAGATGCTATGAGCAGGCTTAACCAGTCTGGGGAGCAGGCAGTTCCATGAATGCTGAGATGGTCTCCTCTACAGCCTGCACCTCTGTTAGTAAATCATTCCTAATCAGGATAGGCAGTCCTACCCCGAAAAAAGCATTCTGCTGCATGCTGTGTTTTGGTTCCAAAGCTAGTTATTTGTAGAAAGGTATCCATTAATGAGATAATCATTAATATTCATCCAATGATTTTATCTAAAAGTACACTCACTGAAAGGGGAGGGGAAAAACCCCTGAAAATTCCAGGGTGTCTTTGAGTTACAAAGGAATCTTTCAGCCAAGTGTTTACTAGGCCAATTTTTACTAGGAGCCCATGACTCCTGACTTGAATAAGATTATTTTGTTTTTAAATTAAAGCAAAATAAATAAGCAAACTTTTTCCAAGAGTCATTAAAATGATTGGAAGGATTAGTCAACTGGTGAGGGTAGAAAGACTGAGGTATTTTTTTATGGACAGACCAAAGAAATTAAGGAACTCTCTGTAAAAGCAACATTTCTCCCTACCCATGAAATTACTGTTGCCACCTATTTTCCAACACATGATGCATCAGCAGGTTTCTGACAGGTGGCTCAGGGAAACATTTTTGCATTCTCTATTCCTGTTACTCTGTTTTTCAGACTGCCATTGGGCTTGTATTTGGCAGCAACAGTGATTCACTAGAAAATGAAACACATTTTTGATTGTACGGAATGCGCTCAGTTCTACACACAAGATGATTTGATCAGGAGAAAAATGGTGAAAAAGCAACTCCAGATGCTCCGTCACTTCTGGAGGAGCCATGCTTGGGTCCTAAAACAAACCAACAAATGAAAACTCCATAATATAAATGTCACATCACAGTAAGAGGAGACCTGGGGGACAAAAGTTACGTGCACAGAAAAATTACAATTGGTTTGAAAGTATCATTACCTACCTCTATTAGGACACAAAGAAGGAAGCAGCCATCTGAGAGCTGGTAGGCAAAACTGTCTTGTGTAAACACACGAAAATCTGCAGAAGAAATTGCAGAGCAAACCGGCTTGTTAATCATTCCACAAAAACTATAGTTGTGACTTCTTCATTCAAAAGTGGATTTTTGCACAATCTTATTCAAAAATAGGATGGATGCGTGGAAGCTGCTAGCAAAAACCTGGGCATCCTTGAAATTAAATATAGATGAATTTGGTCATAGATGTCAGGTGGAGAAAGGGGTTTTTCTTTTGTTTGGAAATAAGAGACCAATATTGGCTGTGTCTAGAAAACAAACAAAAGCAAAGTCTAAATGAATTTTCAAAAAAATTATTTATTAACATATTTTGTAAGTGATTTTCTGAGGATATTTAAACTTACTTTCTCCCATGGTCACAACCTGAGCAGAAAGAGAGCATTCTCTTTCTGTTCCTTCCAATGCCCAATCTGAGCCCATGCTGTTTGTTGGTGGTCTTTTCTACATGGGTTAAGAAAGACCCCAGAGAAGGACAAATATCAAGCCACACTACTCTGATATGGGCTTAGCTAGTTTACAAGTGACTTTAAAATAAGTCAAAAGGCTTCTGCCTGCTTCCTTGCAAAAACAGTAAGTGTGTGAGTAGGAACCTGCTCACATTTCTTCTACTGATTCTCAGTGTGTTAAGAGCTTTCCCTTCTCTCATTTTATATCTTTTCAACACCCTTTGAATTTTTTAGTTTTAGAAGCCCTCCTCAACTGCTATTGCCACCTTACAAAACTTAACCATTCCAAGAGGTCCCGTCACAGCCTGCTCCCTACACTAAGATATCTGCATCCACAAACATTATCCTTGCTTCCCTTTCTCTTACCAAGAGCCTTTTGGTAATACTTTGAACAGAGCAAGTAAAATATAAATTGTCATTCATTTTCATTCCTTAAGCACACTTCAAAGAGACAGTATTCAGTTAAAATACCCCCACAGGTTGTACGGATGGGTAAGTTTCTTATAACTAGTGTTCTTTCTGATCTCATAAACTAAGGCTGCTTTCTGTCAGCAGAGTTTCAGAGACTAATAATATTCCCTATCTGCTCAAGATGGATACATATGTCTGGATTTGAAAATTCTCAGTACAGACTGGAGGACTAGGTCAAATTTGAGAGCTACATCAAGAGGTGATAATGGCATGGAAAGAAATAGTTCAAAAATAACAAAATAGCTGAATCTAAATTGCAGATTTCGACTTTCTAAAGGCTGTGTAAGTCCTGTTTCAGTGGAGATACTCCAGGCATCAATAAATGTGCTTTATATAAAAAACTGTCTTAACATAATTGTATCAATTTGACATGCATATAATGCAGTTTTTGTCAATGGAATTAGTTTTGAGCATTTCTAATTTTGTTCAAATAATGTTGGCTGTAGCAACCAGATACCACCTGGCTAAATTACAGTTACAGGTAGTCCATGAAGAAGATTATACTTGAAAGAGAGAATGGAGGATATATAATTTAGCCCAAACCAAAAGTTTTTTCCGACTCAGGATTATTTTTAAACTACAAATTTTAAGCTTTTTAAATAGGAAAATTGTTCTAATTAAGATTTGTTATTTTACTTAAACCATCATATTTGTATAGTTTATACAATAGATATACCACATATTTCACTGTTGTAAAATGTGCACCTAGGTGTAGATAATATTGTAGCAAACAGAAAGAGCGTAAAAATTGAGGTTTATAAAACTAAATGAGAAAAATAGTATAAAGCAGTCTGAACTTTGTTGCTTACAGTATCTGCTAACTATGAAGTGTCCCATGAGGTGTCACATGAATGTATTGGCTCCTGTCTGCTCTCACTGTTTTGATGGAACGCTGTGAATCTTTGGTACAGCTGACATCTCCTAGAGCAGCCACTTATAAAGAATGTAAAGAATACATTCTTTCATCTGTAAATCAATAATTGTGGTCATGAACCATTGTGGTGGTAAATCACAGTTTGAGGACACTCAAAATCATAGATGTTCACAAGATGTTCTGTCTGTTTACAAGGGGCACTGAGATCATACTACAAAGAGAGAAATCCTGGCAAGATGCTAAAATCTCATCTTCAGTCCCAGAATACATTATTATGAAGGATTCTCAGCAGTATTAGCTTCACCCAATCAATGTTCTGTGCCTAATCTAGTTCATTTAAGGGTTAAACCTGAAAATATGTGCTCAGCCTGTTTTATTCTGTGCTTGAGAGAAATCATTCCAGAAATGACTGAATAAAAGACCGTACCCAAAAGTGTGTAACCCTTAAAGAAATTCATGCTGATCATTATGTCAGCAGCCAGCCACCATCACATGGGAAACTTTATTAGGAAGCTTTATTTGCCTACTAAAATCTCTCTATGCTTCATCCTCTCCTAGTGTGATGTGGAAAAGAGGAGGAGGGGAAAAATAACCCAGACATATACCCATTCTGTACATTCAGGTGAAGGGATAAGTGAGAAAGATTGTGAGAAAGATTATCAGAAAGATGGTTATGAAAATCAAGGTTTAAGATACTAAAATTCTTTTCAAAACCTATTTATGGGGAAAAAAATTAAAATCACTGGTCAACAAGTTATTGCTGAGGTTTACATGCGGGACAAGGAGGTAATTATATGAATAGGCAGAAAACATTCAGGAATTGCTCTGCAAGGCCACACAGTAAAAAACATAAATGTATGTGGGTAAACCAATGTCGAGCTTGTTTACACATGAATAAATCCTAATTAGAGAAATGGAAAAATGTCTGAATCTAAATTTAAAGTGGAGACTGCTCATGAGAGTCATGGGTGACTAAAAGTAATTAAGGCCATCACTTAACTAAACAGATGTAACAGATTAACCATGTGTTTCTATGTTTGATGTAGATTTTTTGTTTTGGATACACTGCAGTTTAAAGTCCTTTAATGCTGCCTGAGATACATCTGCCATTATTTTGATTTGGTGTATTTCTTGTTGCAAATGCATTTAGTGCTGGCTGACATTTAGTTTGTCTAAACAATTGAAAGTGTTTACAACAAAAAGTACTTGTTCAAGCAAGCTACAGTATGGAAAAATACATTCAAACTGTAAAACCAAAAAACGTGCAGAAAAATAAAATATATTTTAGCGCTTCTTTTTGCACTGATTTTTGCTAGAGATGGATTTAGATAAGATTAGAAAAAGGAAGTCCAGTTTCATCGAACACTACTCAAAACCCCTAACTTTTCTTTTTTTAAATTGTGTTGAGGAATTTTATTTTTATTTCCAGCCTTGTGGACCTCAGCTGTGCTAGGCTTCTAAGAGTAATTGTATTCCACCAATACTTCTCTGCAAAATGCAAGAAGATAAAATAACTATTGTTTAACTTATACTCCTGAGCTTTCCACTCAGATAACATGAAGCTGCATATTGATATACCTGCTCAGGTAGTTACATTGCAGATGCAGCTCTATGAATAGGATTACATTTCACATTGCAGCATTTATAACAAGGCTGAAATCTCCTCCTATTAGAGGAGAGAGAAAGTTTATATAAACTTTACTCCATTGGCTTTAATATTGTATTGATCAACTGGCAGGGATGTGCATGAGAAACACCCTGAGGTATGTGCCTCATGTGTCTGTGGTTTCATATTTGCTGACACAATGGCACACCTACCTTACAGAGGGTTGGGAAAGAATAAGCTAAAGATGAAGAGTGCCATTCAAAATTGCCCAGAGTCTCATTTTAAGACAATGAGACTTAAATATTGTGTTGCAAATTCTCTGCATGCATCTAATGGAGGAAATAATGGGTGAACTCAATTAGCTTTAACAGAAAGTTATGGCTTATGATGCTCTCTGGCTCCAGTGTGGCCAACCAAGTATATGATGCTCCTGATCTGAAACCTATGAGACTGGGGATGACTGTATTTCCCTATCTCTCCAGTATTGTGTAGAAACTCCTAATAACCAACAACTGTGTTGAATTGCCACAATGGGCCTCAAAATTTCTGAATTATGACCCTCTACCCTTGCTCCTCCAGAAACTGTATTTAGCAAGTCAGTCTCTGCATTAGCATGTTTTTGGGTTGATTTTTTTTTAAAGAATGAACATAACTAACTTTTTAATCACTGAGTTAAATAAAATATCTTTTGCAGATTTTTATGATGAATGTGTTTCCTGAACAGTGCGCTGGGAAGTTAATTGGATTTATAGCATTTGTTTGCCAGAGAGCAAACGGTCCCTCCCACCTCTGGTCACACAAGCTTCACTCATCTAAAGTCCTCAACCAGCAGTTTTTTTGAAGGGCAGATACCTGTGGTTTTCTTTGGAAATATTTCTGTGAATCAAAAGAATTGACCACAAGGATTAGGGGAAGGTACTCATGAAACCTAATATTAGCCATCAGCTGAACTCAATGATCCTTGTGGGTCCCTCCCAACACAGGATATTCTGAGTCTATGATTCTATTCCTGGGAACCTTTTATCATGCATTTCACTCCCCAAAGGCAGTAGCTTTTCCAGAGGAAAACTGTCTGCTTCAAACAGCCCCCAGAAGAGCCTTTCACCTTCTCCACGGACTACTAAAACAGCTTAAGGAGGCAGACTTCAGCTGCTGCTAGGTTTGTGTTTTGTGCACTCATTTATCTCTCATACCTAGAGTCTGGAATTCGGAGAGTCATACCACAAATGATGTCAGCTAGCACAGCTAGAAGAAAAGGGCCTTAAAGCACTAGGTCATCGTGTCTACCCTCTGCTTGCGTGGGGTCGTTTCCCACACAATGCATGAATATGCCACCCATCAAGGCAGCTGGTAAGAGCAGCAACTGAGTCTGAATCACACAAACAAGGGGGGAGGGAAATTGTGTAAACTCTGTAGTATAAGAAGAGGACATTTTCCCCAGGGTTTTAAGGACGTCAG
The DNA here is from genome assembly GCA_013397195.1 of Hylia prasina. Lineage (NCBI taxonomy): Eukaryota > Metazoa > Chordata > Aves > Passeriformes > Sylviidae > Hylia > Hylia prasina. The sequence goes on from VYXD01007785.1 coordinate 46,775, forward strand.
TCTGATGGCTCTAGAAGCTGTAAATCTTCCAAATGTTACCTCAGTAACTGAGAATTTTCCTGGTGACATTGTAGCTTTATGCTGCCTCCTTCTGTGCTCACACCAGATGGAATATCTTCAAAGAAAGTACAGGTTAGGCATTCCTTATGGTTACAGAAAGTGAGCATAGTTACAGTGACAAAACCAACCAGCCTAGAGAGATGTTAGGTATGGGATGGCTTCACTCCATTTTGCATAAGTAAGGATACTTATTTAAACAGATTTACACTGCTCAAATAAGAAGTGATAGACTCAAGGTATGATGCTGAAGGACAGACGTCAGTAAAGTCAGAGTTCTGAAATCAAAGAAGTGATTGTCTAAAGCCACATCTTGGCTTTCAACTTACATATGACTGATCAGGTGAACCTTGGTAATTTTTGTGATATTCAAACCATTCAATACTTATATACCGTCTTGGGGACCACCATCATAACTTTTTATTCTCTATCTTCTCTCTTTTTTGTCTCTGTGAATGATCCCTTAAACATTTATAAAGACATCCATTTTCATAGACTCCGTACTGATTGTATTTGTCTCTGGACAGTCTCCATCCTGACAAAACTGACTTAAATCAACAAGAAGATTTATAAGCTATGAAGCTATTCTCTGTGTTTAAAAGATTTAAATGTGCTCTCATTTCTTCCTGTTGGAAATGCAAGGTCAAAATTAATTTACATGCAAAATTTTCTAGATAAAAGTTCCAGTATTTGGACTTTCTGTAAGAAAATAAATACAAAGCCCATGATTGATAACTGCCTTTTTGTAATTTGCTAAACGAGAGGTCAAAATTTAATATGATGCAGTGAAGGACACCTTTTGACAATATCTGAGTCAGGAAATGTAAATGTCAAGCCATTAGAATGTCAGAACGTCTATATATTTTACATAGAAGATTCCCAGCTACCAGGCTTGTCAAAAGAAGCAGGAGTGTCTAAAGCAAGCTTATCTGTAAATTATAAAAGAGTGATATAAATATTGAGCAAATATTGAATTAACAGCTTAAAAACAACTCAACTAATTATTTATAATTTTATCTATCTCGAGTTTCAATATAGAAATCTATTTGCATATTTTTTTAAAAAAAATGTTGTTTTTAAATAGATTGATATTCACAACCCCCCTAAAGGTTCATAAACTTCATGGTCTTGCAATTTCATTTCCAGTTATAGTAGGCAATCTTTTTCAGGATGGGTGGAAACCACTGGGGCCAAGAGGAAAGAAGACATTTTTATAAAATGGTTTACTCTTGACAAGCTAACATTCCTTTTCCTGTTGCAGATGACACAAGGGAGCAAATGTAGTTTTTCTGCATTTAGACTTTTTTTTCACTTAGATTGTAAGTTCTCTGCAGCATAGTCTTTCTGTAGTGCTGTGAGATTCTTTCTGCTCTACAAGAACACATCATAGTATTAGCAACAAATAAAACAGTCTTATCTTCTTTCCACATCTCCCTTAAGAAGCAATTTAATTTTGATTGATGTCCCAGATCATCTTGTGTCCTGTTCCATTCATGTCTGTAAAAATATTTACTTGCCCTCTAGAAAAGAATGCCCCCTGATGTAAAAGAGTTGATTTCTGAGCCAAGTCTGTGGTCAGCTGCCTCTCCCTCCTGAAATCCATGAGAATTGATCCTAACATTAGTCTCAGAGCACGAAGAAGTGGAAAGTTTTCTACAAATGATTGTGTGTGCCATGTGGTTTGAGCTTTTCACATCACACATTACAAATTTTGGTAAAGGCCCATGGCCAAAAATATAATATTCCTTATACTGTTGTGTTCAACAGTTACCAGCTTTTAGAAGATTATACACCATATTGCTAGAACTGTCCATTTCCAGGATTTAATCCAGTATCTGAGATTGTTTTCTTTCCTTGCTAAGAACATAATTAAGATTGCTGAAGAGTCTTTACATATTATGAAATTAAGCTATAAAGCCAAATGCCATTAAGTGTCCTGGAAACGGTCCTGCCTGTTTTCTGACCTTCTGGTCATGAAACTCTCATATTTGGCTTCTACCCAAAAGCTGGAATTAAATGTGCATTATTGTGTAATGTTTAGAAATTGATGTCTTAGACACTAGTGAAAAAATATCAGATACAGAAAAAGCTGCTTGCAGGGGCTCCTGCCTCACGTCCTTGGGTGTTAACAAAGGACTTGTTATCATGTTGGACAGGGAAATAGCAAAACATGATTTTGCTTTTGTGGAAGAGAAGATCTGAACAGTAAACCATCCTCTGGAACATCAAAGGACCTTGAAAATGAAGGAGCCCAAAGTATAAAATCCATTGACTTCATTGCAGTTTGGCCAAAGAATATTATGACTTAAAGTGGTTAAATCCTGGTATGTCCTTAATACCAATTTTGCCAACAAAAGTAGAAGAGAAACCATTTTAGACCTACATGGAAAGCATGGGCAGATTGCCTTCGCAGTAAAAATGATTCTGCATGTATATTATGTTTTTATGTAAAATGTATTGTTTATGCTTTGCAATGTGATTTAAGTTAGGAGAAGTACAGCAAAAGAATACTGTCCTTGTAAGGCTTGTACATTGTTGAAAGAGCAATGGAAGAATTTTTTAATTATTTGTTTCTTTTCTTCCTCTGTGTTATAAACCTTCTTCCATGTTTAAGAGCTTTGTGGGTCTCTGTACATTAATTCACCCAAGTGAAAAACATTCCTTTCAAACAGCAGTATACTGTCATCTGTTTCTAATTACTTCATCATGTGTTCATTTGTCTTTGCTTTTAACACATCTTTTTTACACATTTGTATTTGCTCATGAAAGCCATTTTTTAATTGCATAAGCATATATTTCACAACAGCTCAGGAGACTATGCTGAAAATCTCTGTGTAGGGGAGGCTGCTTGCTGTTAGCCAGCTCAGACTATTTATTCCTTGCTGAGTTATTAAGAAACCCTTCAGTGAAATAACTTTTCAGCATGGTAGGTTCACATTGGATGCAGATACCAATGGTGGGCTCCAGTTCACACAAGAGGGGCTTCTTGTTTTAGTTCGTTGTGCAGGATTCCCATAAAAGTTAAGGGAAGACATATGCACCTTATAAGTGCCACATATTTTAGCTGCATTTTGTTTTAAGGTGAAACAAGCAGTTCTTTAAAGAAGGCAAAGTCTCTCCTTTGATGAGAGAATGTAAGATTGATTATATTAGACCAGACACCCAAATTTTAGGCTGTCAAAATAAGGAGGGATGGATCCTGCCTCATCTGTTTAAAATTAATGGTGATTTTTTTTTCCCTAATTTCCCAACACACTCAAGGAGTGTTTCTGGATAAGGCCCTGTGAATTGTGCTGTAGCTTAGCAACAACAGACCTGAAATGGCTACCCTGAAAATAGAGCAAATAATGAAAAGAAAAGACTATGTTCCAATGCGGATCAGTGAGTACTGCAAAAGCATGGAAAAGAAAACTTAGGAAAGTAACGAAAGCTTAAACTCCTATGCTTAAATTAATGGCATACTGGAACTTTGTTTTATCCCTGTAAGAAGCAAAGCTGCATGGGACAGACTCACACTGCTCTGAGGACAGGTGCCAAGAGCAAGTCTGTCCTTCTCAGAGAGCAGCTGACCCACATAAACAATTACCAAACAGAAGTCTTACTTGTACACGTATTTTTTTCCTTTACGGCACCTGCTGTATTGGCCAAGCACTGCAGCCAAGCCAGCTTCTGCCCTGGATTTGGATGGAGCAGCTGTGGCTCCCAGCAGCCCGGGGTGGCGGGGAGCTGTGCTGCTCCCGCTCCTCTGGCCCTGCAAGTGCTGCCGGAGTATCCAGAGCTGCGTGCTTGGAGACGGCCTGGAATGCTCCCCTTGGAAGGGGCTGGGGAACTTGAAGGCATTCACTGTGCTGCTGGAACGCTGTGAACAGCAGAATAAACTTTCCTGTAAAAGGGGCCATTTGGATAAATTCATCTTGTTCCCCAGTAATTTTTGGAAAGTCCTGTACACCTGCACCACAGTGGATTTTATGAATATTAAGTAAAGACTTTCTATTTCATATAGACATATGAAAAATATATAAAGATATATTTTAGAAGTATTTCTTCTGAAAGCACTTGTGCTTTGAATGTATAGATGGCCAAACCTCAAAAAATGATTTAAGTGTTTTTTTTTAAGAACAAGCCAAACATTTGCAAGGCATCTGTTTTTGGTGAGAACACACTGATGGTTTTGTAGAATATTTATATATATAGTGATGCTTACAGATTTTTTAAAAGAAAACATTTATATTGTGGTTTCTGAATCAAACAACATTAAGTATGTAAATAATGAAAGACTGGACACTTCTCTTTTAGTTGTTTTTTTTAGGTTAATTTTTTCAGGATCTAGACTTAAAGATAACTTGAATGGGTTCATATGTAGTTAGGGCCTTCAGACATGAAAAAAATAAAGACCCATTTGTTTGAGGGAGATTTCATACACTTTGATTGACATTGAGTTTTAGGCCTGAATTTCTTTAATGTAAGCATAACTTAGAAGTATTCCAGCTGAGTGTGGGACAAATGGAACAGCTGAACTGTAAAAAGCATAAGAATATTTAAGCCTTTTTCATCTGAATGGGTCGTGTACACTTTTTTGTCAAGTTCACATGTGAATTTCCCTTCTTTCTGTAGCAACTGGTTTGAAGGATGAAAGAGACACAGGAGGAATTACTTGCATCTTTAGAGATGGGTGTGTTTTGAGTTGTCTTCATAATCCTCAATTTGTCCCAGATTTGTCAAGAAGATTTTCCAAGTTTTACTGACCCTTGAAATGAGCTCAGGCCGAACTTCTAAAGTATAGATTGCCTGTCAAGTTAATCCTACCTCTGAGCTCCACAGAAAGTTTGCTGTTCTGTTCCAAGCCTTGGAAAACTCATGGTTATGGTTGAGTACTGCTTTGAGTTTTAGGGTTTGTATGAGCCCAGAAACCCTAAGCTAAACTCAGCACATGTGAGCCCTCAGTAACTGAAACAAAAACAAAACAAAACAAACCCTCCCCCCCAGAAAAAAATGAATAAAAAAATATATTGAACCCTGGGGATGTGAAACTGCCAAAGTTCTCAGAGCTTCAGTATATGAAAAAGAATGTTATCGCAGCATGAGAAAATTTATTGTCAATAGAATAACTTTATTTTAGAAGTGTTGAACTCTCTCACCGCTTTTGGAAAAGATGCAATAACTTCCTAGCTTTAATTCTTTACTCACAAACTATTCAAATATTTAAACTCAAAAAAAAAAAGACAAAAAGTATATTTTTTTTCTGTCAAATCTATAGAGAATCTACATAATGTAACTAATAGCACATAGTTAAAGACATGAAAAATGTTGTGCTTGGATACATTATAAACTGTATTACCTGAAACCTTCTGAACTTACTTTCTGTTATAATCCATTTAATATATAGAACTGAACATTTTTCAGCCCCAGTACCAATCCCTGAATAGCCACATGAAAGGATACTATAGTCACTTTGATATCTGCATTCCCTTTTACAGGAGAGTGAGATGAAAGTGTAAACCTCCAGAGTGACTTAGTGTCTTGGGATAATTGAACAGTTTCTCAGACTTTTTTCAGTATTTTTTACAGTTTTCATCTTCAGCTCTGAATTCAGCTTAATGAAAATTGCCATCCTCTAGTCATAGTTTGAAATGTGACAAGTTCCTTTCAATGTGTGAACAGGGCAATGCATTTCAATGTGAGAAGAAGGCAAATGCTTGAATCAGTCCACTTGTATATCAATGCACTTACAGTTGACAGCTTCTTTCTTTAATGCTCTTATCACTGAGAATAGAAACAGTCATGAAAATTTGTAATAACCGAATTTCAAAGGGAAGTAGATGACTATTCTGTCTGTAAAGGGCCAAAAGAGCCATCAAGGAAAAATTACAGTCATCTTTCTGAAATACTGTTAACTTGCATTGAGATAAGCATGATTCAGATGACTCACAAACACTTCTGAGAAAGATTGCATGCACCATCCCGTGAGGTGGCTCAAATTCCACGGCTTTTCTTTGTTTAGCAACTTGCTCCATGAGTGGTCATCATTTTCAGAATACAAAACCAAATAGATCAAGCCACTGGGGAGGTGTTGGCAAATACTTTCATCAGTAACAGATTCTTAAATGATCATTACTGGCATCCAGATCTTTCAGTCTGTCCTCCACCCTGGCTGAATTCAATGGGAATTTTGCCTGCATCATTCAAAATATTGTAGGATTTGTGCCTCTTAATTTTCCTAAGATACTCACTATGGAAAGAACCTCTCAAACAAAAAAGACCCCAAAAATCTCTGTGCCATTAAAAAAGTCTCTGCATGTGATGTAAGAGAATCCCTCTGCAGAACTGAACAGTATGCAGTAAATTTTGGGAGTAATACTCTCCATACTTTCAGAAAAGAAATAAACATTTAACACGAATTAGCAATATCTATTTTTGTTTTGAAAACACACCAACCATTTGCCATCCTTCAGGTGATACTCAGCATCTTTTCAGACAGGCACAGTGTTCTCACTCTTCTTTATGGTACATAATAGGGCATCCAGGACACAAATGAGTGATGATGGGATTCCACTCTCCCAGCTTACACTGACCACACAGGCTTCTAATCAAAGACTTCGTTGCACTCCTAAGATGAGAGTGGATGTCTACCAAAGGTGACTTTTAGACTTTCTTATATTTAAAGAGTTGGTCCTGATGAAATGCCTCTTTGTGTCCCAGTCATAAAGAGAGCCCAGTTGCCTAGCTTAGGCCAAATATTTCAAATTCAGCTAATTAATCTCATCATGTCAACCTAAAAGTGTGTAAGAGGATGAAACACCTTTCTTCCCTGTCCTGAGACACCTACTTGAAACCACCCCACTGTCGATTTGCGTGTTCCTTTTGCCAATGCACTGCAGTATCTCTGATGTCTCAAAGCACTCAGGCAGAAAGAGCCTCCACCACAACCACATCATCATACTGTCAGCAGCCGCTGTACCCAAAGGGAACGCTGATGGTTTAGCCAATAGGCACCTATTCACAGACTTTCCCATGTTTTTGCCCCCACAAACAAAGCCTGGCTGAAATACCTCCAACAGCTTATGACCACTCAGTTTTGATTTAGTGTGTTGCTTAATTTGCAGTTTGAAATTTACTGCTTCTCTTACAGGCCAGAAGCTTTCAGATTTTCAGGTGTTCAGGTCAGAGGTTTTTCTTTGTAACCCCCAAAATCAAACTCATCTTAACAGTAGGAGCATTAGGACCCCCTCCCTACTTCTCCTTTAAAATTTGCCATATGTCCCTTTGGCTCTCATGACTGGAACAGCATCCCTGCCTCTTGCAGCAGCAACAGTCCCATTCCACTTCTCTCTTATTAGAGAGTGGGCAGTGGAAAATGGCTTTGACAACGGCTTTGACAACTGCTTGCTTGTGTGCCTATGCATCACTACAATGCCAGGCATACAATTTCAGAGGTGTGCATTTTATGAATGTCATATGTGTAATGCAAATCAATTTAGGCTTTCCAATTTATTTAGAGAATGAAAAATTCCTCTTTAAAAGCCAAGCACTGCCTCTTATATTTCTACTACAGGCTGCACTTTCTTTTAAGTGACAACCTGATAAAACAAAATATGCTTTAACACCTCCCTCTTACATTTTCAAATCTAATTTATCTTCACATTTAACACATTATATATAATTCCATGTATTTCTCTAAAGTTTATACAGAGAGATTTATAAATTGTGTCATCTTTTACAATTCTGTCTCCTTTTCTCGTGTTAGTTTACTTTTCTGTAATTACAGAGATATTCCATATGGAAACAAATTTTCATTCCCACTTGGTGAAAAATATCACAGGTACACTTTGTATGAAATATTAGGAACGCGCACCATAGGCTATTTTTTCTTTTGTTTATTTTTTCCTTTTTTTTT
>VYXD01007785.1:54746-66889 GCA_013397195.1 Hylia prasina
TTTTTTTTTTTTTTTTTTTTAATTCCACAGAGGTGGAAAAGGCTAAGAGGGCTCTTTCCAAAGATAAAGAATATTAACATCATTCCTCAAAAATCTAATTTTTCAAAACAATATTTCCTTTTAAACAGGAAATACATGACCAAAAGCTGGCTAAATAGCAAATGATATATTTATATAAACATAGTAGGAAAAAATTACCTTTTGTCTAGGTAAATCAAATAAATCTATGGATAATTTTATGTGACAAAGTTCATAAACCAGTTGAACAGTGCTCACTAAAGCAAAAAAGAAAGAGAAAAACAGAGAAAAAAATAATTAAAAGAAGTCCATTTGAACATTTTGGCAAAAATAAATTACAGTTTTGTATTTGAGCAAAAACAGTGGTTTGATTTTTCTGCAAATTTATTTTTAAAAAATTAAAATGCGTACTTGCATTACCAAAGTTCATCAAATTAATATATGCGGACAACGTTAGGGCTGCCCTGAGTAAAGAAATTTGATAAGCACAAGATGAACAAAGCTTAGAGTAACAAATTATGACTGCATTGCATATGGCATTTTCAATCGAATATTGTTTAATTCTCCCCTTGGAGAGACATTCAACAATAAAATAATGCTAAGGTTTTTTGCCCTTTTTTTAAAAAATTTTGCTATTAATTTGGAATCTGGTGGATCTTTCCAGCCAATATGATTTCCTTACTGTTTAAAAAGACATGTCAACAGATACAGTATTGCATGATGCTGACATTCAGTAACAAAAAATAGCTTTTGAAATCTTTCATTTCAGTTTTACATTCTGTGCTTCGATTATATTTAAGTTATTTGCATTTTAACACAGATGATATATGAGTGGAAAAGGTCTTCAAAAGAGCAAAACCTCCCACAGAGTGGGAAAGATTCCAGCTTTCATTAACTGTACAGACAAATGTTGGTGTGACACACCATGTTAACCCCAATTTAATTAAAATTTTGATGTAGGGTATTATAAAATTACTGGTCATAATTCTGTATTCAAGGCTGAGTGTCATATTTACATATTCTTTAGACTCACAGTCTTAAAACTCATTAAAATCTGAAAAGAAAACACTGGGGACAGGAAAATATATATTATAAACCTCCCTTAAGTAAACACCAACTGCTTAAGCTAATACATGTAATAAGCTAATAACATTTTACTGCGTTAAGATCATCCTGTGGCCGAGGTAAGTAGAAGTGGTCTAGGGATGTTCTGTACTCTCTTGAGCTCCCCTGCAGACTAGAAGCCCTGCAGATCATGCCAGTTTGGGTATCAATGTCTTACAACAGCAGATTTTGGCACATTCTGTAGGGTTCCCAGGACTCCATACAGTGACAAAAGCACACAGGGGGACGCTAGGGCCGCCAGAGCAGGGGGGTAAGTGGGTGAACCCTCACTTGACTGAGAGAGTTCTCTGCCTTGCCCCTCTGCAATAGCAGGGCAAGAAAGCAACTGTGCCCAAGGGAAGGATGCCCAAGAGTGCAGTGTGCAGTGCTCAAAACATCTCACTTCAGTCAAGAAAGCTTTTTTGGTGGCCTGCCCTTAGCCCATTCATGGCCCCATCTGTGGCAGCTGTTCCTTCCATGGTGGTTAACAAACTCACAGCTCCTGGTGCTGACTGCTGGCAGTGGCTTCATCACCACGTGGGTTGAAAGCCATTCTGTACCTGAGCTAAACACCAATCAAACAGAAAACCAGTCCCCAGGCATTTAGTTTATAGCATGGCACAAGTAGATCTGGAATATAAATAAATAAACATTGGGTTGCGATAACGGAGCGATGGGTTGACTTTATGGAGTAAGTTCTAATGATAATTCTTCATTAGCCAGAAGGCAAATGTGGGCAATTGTGCTGTATACAGAATATAGAAATTGATTATAAATATGCATATTAATAAACTTTTATGCATAAATACATTGAAGAATATAGAAAGAAACACAAACTTTTTTTTTTTAATGCAATTCCCTAATCCTGTAAGGTTTTAATGTATTTTGCAGTTCCCTAATATTTTGTTGTTTGCTCAGAACTTTTCAGCAACCAGATTTTTACCTTCCAGGTATAAATAACTACAGGGGGAAGGAGACAGGTGTTTAAAATAATTTAGAGTTGAAACTCTTCAAACTAGATGGTGTCTCTGATGAGAAAGAAACCTTTGTTTGCTTTATATCTTTATCCTGACAGAGATCAGAAAGCTGTTGAGAGTTGTAAAGTATGTATACATAAGGTTATTCCATTTGATTTAGCATTTGACAGGGTGCATAGACATTTTAAATCCCTCTAAATACTTTGAACTTCTAACTGAAAGTCTTCTCTTTGTGATGTAGTCCTTTAGCTTACATTAAAGAATTCAATGGATTCAGTAATGTGGAATAATGCTTTGACTTTTTTTTAATCACAGTGTGCCCAGTCACTAGTCCTAACCTGAAAAAAGGAAATAGCTCAGAGTAAATGCAAGTTTATGATGATTGGAAAATAGATCATATAAGCCACTTCCTGCTTGAGTTTTCTGGAATCTGATATGCCAAATCAAATGAAATATTCAGAGTTTATCAAAAGTGACACATATGTAATATCAATATTGTCACATATGTAATATCAATATTTTAAGATACAAGTTGACAGAGTCCTTGTATTTGATAATATCTCCATAACAAATACTACTGATCTGAATGCTCTGGCCAGTTGAAGATTCAAGGCTGGATCAGAATTCCATGACTTGGATGGTGAAGTAATTTTGCCCTCTATCTCTGAGAAAGCAATTTGTTTTGACTTAGTAGCTTAGTTTTCTGTTTGAAAGAAGCAACTTTTTCAAGCCCATTTTTTTCTTTTCAAAAAAATATTGAATAGTGTCTCACATGATTTGGCCAAGTCACAGTGTATGCCTAGGAGGGCTTTACATTTTAAAAGAATACTTCGAATATCAGTGGTATACACAAACACCCTTCCTTTTCATTGCTGTAAATCCATATTTTCATGCCTTGGTAGTTGGTTTCAATTTGTCCCATGAGTTTCTACTGAGAAAGTTTCTCAGTTTTCTTCAGACAAGAAGAATTTCTCACCCCTGTCTGTCAGTAACAGACAGGACTTTCTGTATCTTGTTGAAATGGGAAACTGCATCCTGAATTTTTTCTTAGGCATTGTCTTTGTTTTGATCAGTACAACCCTTAGTGGACCAAAAAACCCAAAGCAAATGTGTACTGTGAGGGCTGCTGTGTTATGAAGAAGGCAGCACTGATCACAGCCTGCATCACCTTCTGAAAAAGAATTAACACCCCAAAATAGGTAAGAGGTATGTGGCAGAACTGGGAGAAAATTGTCCATGAGGATTAGCCATCAGATGACATTCTCTTTGACAGGTTGGTAGCTTAGTAGAAGCACGGATGGGTGGGCAGGCAGGCATGCACATACACATAAATCTGCAAGGCACAAAACAGCAGCCAGGGCTCAGGAGCTGTTACTGTCCTAATAGAAACATTTTAATTTGTGGTCTGGGAAATGATTATGTCCCTCCTGAGGATCAATGTCCTCTGCAATAACTGGCTTGGTGCTATGCAGGAGCTCTGGTGAAGGATGCTGGACTAATCATTAAACTGAGAAAATGCCTTCCCTTTGTAGCCTCCCTGTCTCTTCTGAAACTCACAAATCCTTTCACAGGCAGGATAAAATTAGCTGTCATTGCATCTGACAGGCTTTTCTTGTCCCTGTAAACATGCATAGAGGCAAGAACTCTTCTAAACAAGCAGCGAGCTCCTCTGCATCTCTGTATCTCTGTCCTTTGCTGTGTGGGATTAGAGACAAACTAAACAGCTTCCTTTACTCCTCTACAGTGTCAGACTTGCAGGCTAAATGCCTCCATTTTAGATCAGTCTTGAAGAGTGAGGGTCAGACCAAATCAGATTCACTTCTTGAGTTCTTTGGCAGTATTAGATGGTACTTTAAAGGTTACTTCTGCAGAGAGATGCTGAATTTGCTGAATTGGCTGTTAAGAACTTCCTTTATTTTTCATGTCAGCCACCACTGAGGTATCAGTGTGGCTTATCCACCTCCAACCATTGGGAGAAAGTATAAGTTATGAAATCTCTTCAAGTCATATCCTGACTGTATGCACTTGTTCACTGCATACAAGACAGCTTCGAAATAATCCTGCTTCTTTGGTTTTTTTTATAGCGACAATCTTTTCCTCCAGGGAGTTCAGGAGAAAGAAAAACCTAAAAGGAAGCAGGGTTACAAGGATCACAAGAAGTGGTTTGATGGGAATTGAGAAAGTGGTCTACATGTGAAGATGTGAATTCCAGAAATCTGAATGTGACAAAGATTTAGTAGTAGCACCATCCAGACTACATTTTTCATGTCATGTATTGTTTATCATCTTCAAGATAAAAACCAAATGGAAACAACAGGTTACAAAAAAATATGTGCTGTGTTACTTAGAAATCCTTACCAATCCTATACTCTCCCACTTCCTGGCCAGCCCTGGTCAGCCATGGTGCATTTGGTTGTATAGAAACCCACCACGTGCCGTGGTATCACATGGTTATGATGTATTTGCACAGCTCCAGAAAAATGTATTTTGAAGAGTGGAAAAGAAGTAAAGAAGTGAAGAATTAAGGTAGCAAAGAAATAAAGAAATTAAGCAAGGAATTTTGGTGGTAGCTTTCTGTAATGATTGAGATTTCTGAAAACTCAATGCAGATTTGATTAGTAGTGCTGAATTCTTGTATACCTGAATTATTAATGGAAAAAATAAAGACTAATGGAATTATTTTTCATTCTTTGTCTTACTGTCTTTTCTTCCTTAAGGTCATTGAGGCAGAGGCTCTCTCCCCCTTTTTCTATAGAGTGGTTAGCCCAGGTTGGTCCCATGGTTGAGCCAGTAGTGTAAATAACTACAACTGTCCAAATGCTGACTGGAGTTATGTGCAGGAGAGGCTATTTGCCCTTATTTTGCTCTCTGACTTTAACTAACTAAATATATTGCGAGTAGTTTACTTCCATCTTTCTAGAAGAGGAGCAAATAGAACATTTTTTGTTTCCCTGACAGGATACAGGAACTTGATGTACCTCTTTTAACAGTATAGTTGCTTTTGTAAGTACTGACAGCCATTTCACAGCCTTTATCCTGCGCCTAACCTGATGTTGACTCAAGTCACTTAAAAGCTTCACTGCTTTTCAGTTCTGTTGAGGGAAAACTTAGAGAGCTATGCCATGGAATACCAAGCAGTAAAGTTCTTTCATGGCTTCAGTTTTGGCCCATTGTATGAGCTTTACCTCTAAAAGATGGGTTTAGAAGAAAGTAAGTTCTTTCCTTGACTATAAAGGACGTTCTATAGTCAACAAAAAAATAAAGTGATTTAAAATGTCTGGGTTTTTCTTTGATTCTTGTGCACTGAATGCACTGTGAAAAAAATGGTAATTATGTGATCAAACAAATGCACAATACAATGGGCAACATCAGAATTAGGAATAACAAAATATGTATGGTCTGCAGACACTGATTCTCAGGGGTTTTTTCCTCTCTGTTGTTGATGTTTTCTTGGGGGGGAAGTTGTTGGTGATTTTTTTTTTTTCTCTTGTCTTTTGTTTTGTTTTGTTTTAGTAAGGCCTCTAGGACAAACTTAGAACAAAAAATTTCAGAAAGCCCCCACAAAACAGCAAAACTTTTATTTTATTCCTGGAAGCCAGGCAGCCATGCACCTCACATAACCTGGGCCAGAGTTATTCTTGAGGTCAATTAGTAAATTGCCTGTATAGTTCAAAAGGTGATGTGCAGGGGATATAGCAGTATTTTACCATTCAGGAGGGATTATCTAGTAAAATTTGAGTGTCCCAGAGGGTTTCCATATATCACTGGAGGAATTTTGTCTGTGGTAAAGTAGAGCTGTTAACCATTAAATCAGTTTCTCTTAAAGATTATTTTTCTCCTAATAATACTTTTCCTGTTTATTTTTTGGACTTGATAGTGCTTTTTCAACTAACCTGCTTTCCACAGGAATGTCATTAATTTTTCCAGAGACAAAAAAGTTTATTTTAAGTCTGGCCAGCAGGGACTACTGGAGTGACAGAAAGCAGAAAAGAAGTAACAGCTGAAATAAAATGTCAGCTTGAACTTGTCACTGATCCTTGTGTCCTAAGGATCTTGTTTGGAAAGCTGGGCTGCTGTTCAAGTGTTTGTTCAACCTCAGATAGTGAGGGGCTCTCCTAGATGAACCTTACATCAGGGTAAATTTGGAGCTCTTTTATGTTCATTGGATTTGGGCATTAAGGCCTCCTAACCACTCTCTGTGGTGTCTCCAATAGTTCCTGGTGACGCCTCCTTCCAAAGAGAAATCCAGTAGTAAAAGAAAGAGGCAAGTCAGCTCCTGCTGTGGTAGGCTGGTCTTATTTGGGTTCCAGGTACAAGAAACTAATTTTCAGACTCAAAAGACCTGTGGTTCAGCATATTACAAATTCAGGTCAGTCACTCCCCAGGGAGGGGAGCCACTCCTCAAATACCTTCCCTTCCCCAGGACCTCTCTCCTTCTCTTTCTGACAATTGCAACTCTCCAAAGTTCCTAGAACAAGCACCCCATTCCTCGCCTGAACCCTGCTAGCAATGAAATGTATGAGATAAACCCTTTCCTCTGCCCTGAGACTGCACACCCCAACAGGCATGGGGAAGCAATCACAGCAAAGGAAACATTCATCACACTGAGACTTTTCTGCCAATTTGAGTTCAAATGGGCTAGAACCAGTCCCAGCAGACTCATTGCTTCTCCCCTCTGTATTCTTTTTTAAAAGTAAAATGAGATCTACTATAGTCTGAGTCAAACTGTATGACAACTTCCATATCAAAGTACTCTTGGATTTTTTTGCTTTGATAACGTGTTTATTGAAGGCTAGCAATGGATCAGCTAAGCATTTAACCTGCTGGAACATACCTGCTGAAGAACTGGAACACCTGATAAAAATATGGATTAAGCATGTAGGATCTGCAAGTTGAACTCTGTGAGTTCAAGTTGTTTTTATCTTGGATCTACTATGATGGGATTAGAATTGACTAAAATATTGAAAGTTGATCCTGTAGTAATTACATTTTATCTCAGGTTATGAAAGGGTTTTTTTGTTCTCTCACCTTTTAAACTTATCTTGTTGAATACCAAGTATAACAGGAACAATCAAGTTACTATTGTTTTAAATTGTGTTCTTCTTTGAAACATCTCCTCTTCTTGGACAATAAAAACACACTGAAATAGAAGATGAGAGCTACATATTTTGATACACTGTAAATTTAAAAAACCAGAAGTGATGGGGATAAAAAAACAAAAAAAGAGTTTTAAAAAATGTATTCTTAATGCATTTAATGGTGGGGAAAAAATGTAAAAAAGCTAAGTATCTATTTAACACAGCTTCCACAAGAAGGAAATGTTTCACCTTTGGGTGAAACACTCAGATCCCTCTCCCTCTCCCTCTCCTCTCCTCTTTTTTTTTCTGCAAAAGAAAAATGACAAGCCGTGATTATTTTGTTTTCATCATGAAGGAAGTGAGGGAATACCAGTGTTCCTGGCTGAATTTTTGGGCTTTCATGACTGAGGTTTTAAGAAGGCACTGTTTCCTGCAGGCTCATATGTATTTAACATTTCCCTGCCACTGTTCTCTACACTTTCTGTTTTATGTATATTACCTGCTTCCTTGACAGCGGCCTTTCTGGCCACTGGCAGTGGGCACATTTTTCTGGATAGGAAAGCATGTAGCCACAGTATGTCAGGTTCCAGAACTACTATTAAGTCTCCTTTAAACAGAATTCCACACCCCTTTTATTTACATAAAATAAATGACCTTCGCCACATTTGTCACCTGATATTTTCTGACACACTACAACAAGCCTCTGATTTTTTTGTATTAAAAATCATTTGTTAGCATTTATGCAGCGCAGGGAACCTTTCCAGCATTTACTGCCACAGAATTTAGATATGAAGCCTCCAGCAACTCAGCTTGTATGGAAGACAGAGGTTTGTCATCACATTTCTGAAGGAAAGATTTTGGACTGTGGTGCATCTGATCCCTCAAGACTAAGCAGTTTTGAGTAGGAGCTAACATACAAGTATTTGGGAGCAGTAGACAAAGGCAGAGGACAGATAAATATTGCCAAGTCCCTCAGAGAGAGGGAAATGGATGTCAGGGAGTCAATCACCAGTTTAGGCTAAGCTGACTGATTCTTAATTAGGTGATAGCTGGAAGAAAATCCCACTCTACTTTGCTTTTGTGAGATCCCACGTGGATGATGTGTCCAGCTCTGGGGCCCCCAGAGACACAAGACATTGACATGTTGGAATGAATCCAGAGGAGGGCTACTAAGATGATAACAGGGCAGGATTGCCTCTTCCTGAAGACAAGCTGGGAGAGCAGGAGTGCAGCCTGGAGAAGAGAAGGCCCTGGGAAGATGATACAGCAGCATGCCAGTCCTAAAGAGATGTACAAGAAGGCTGGAGAGGGACTTTTGGCAAGGGCATGTAGTGGTAGGACAAGGGGCAGTGGGCTTAAGCTGAAGGAGAGTAGTTTAGGTGAGATATTAGGAAAAAAAAATTTACTGTGAGAATGATAAAGTACTGGCACAGTTTTCCCAGAGAAGTTGTTGTGGATGCCCTATCCCTGGAGGGGGATAGGGCATCCACATGATAGAGCTGGGATGGGGCTCTGAGTAAACTGGTCAAGTGGAAGGTTCCCTGGCCATGACAAGGAGTTTGAAACTAGAACATTTTTAAGATCACTTCCAAGTGAAACCGTTCTGTGATTCATGAACATCTCAAGAAGACTCATTCTGATTTCAGTGAAAGAGAACGTGGTGTCTGGAGGAAGTTCAGAACAACCAGCAGGAAGGGAGGTCTTCATTAAAATAGACTTTGAAAATCTCAGGGAGTCTAATAGGAAGCATTAAAATTTACTGTACTTTTACATGAGAAAGTACCATGACTACATAACTGGACAGTGAAAAGTCTAAAAATGTTTAGTGTCTATGTGTGTGTAAAGCTGATCTGAAAACAGAACATAGTTTGTCAGCAACTTGTGCGCAAGGCACTGAAATAGTAATTTCTTAGAGAAAATTTGATAAAATAAGCTAAGTCTTGTAGGCTAAATTCTCCTCAGTTACATGGGCAAGCTATAAGTGCCTCAAAATATGTGAATCAAACTCAGTCTAACTTTTGGAAACAGAATAATGAAACAAGATTTTCACAGAATCCCAACATGACAGCCCAAGAGGATTTTCTTTAGATGGAATAACTCACAGTTGCTGAAATAAATTCATTTTCTTATCTGAAAAACTCTGGCAAATTAGCCATGCTGCACACCAGCAAAGCTCTTGGTGCAGCTGCTACTGACATCAGAGAGTTGGAATGTGTCTGCAGCACATCCACTGGGAAGAGTTACCAGTCATTCTCTGAAAGCAGACGAGGTGTGAGAAACTACTGCAAGTCTAATGAGGCCACTTCTATCTTTGCTAAATACACTGTTTGTGCTAAAGATGTTTTACCATCATTTAAAGTCAAACCAGAGTGTGAACTCACCTGACATGAGAAAGCACAGCTGGGCAAAAAGAATTCCATCTCAGCACTTGTTTTCTCCTTAATACCTTCATTCTGGGGATTTTAAATGCATTTGTTTATTTGCCTTAGTCCAACTTCCTTGTCTAAAGTTTGTTTTAAAGTTTTGAGTCAATAACTCTCTTGAATAAATACTGAAGAGTGAATAGGTAGCTAGAGACATCAAGCCCCAAACACCTCTCCAGCTCTGAAGAGTTAAGAGGCATATCTAGCATCACTTCACACTCTTCTGACACCACTTATCAATAACAAAACATTGCAACAAATTTCAGTCAGCTTCACAACATCCCTTTTCCACTGAAGGGCTTAATGTGTGTTCTGCAGCAAAGCCCAACTGAAAAATGTGACACGCACAGCAAGAGAGCATAGGATAGAGAATTAGATATTGTCCACCTAGCCACTGTGAGCCAACCCCTAGCTTGAGGACTGATGAAATCATCTTTCTTGACAGAAGTGTCTTCTGAATGTGTTCAAAGCTTCATAAGTACCCAGTGAGTGAGTGAGGACTGTCTTTGAACATGTCACCTGTGGCATTACAAATTCTCTTGTATCAACACACTCTAACTCCTTCCCTCTTCAAATACTAGTACTAATTTTCTCAAAGATGTAGCTAGAGCCTTAGATATAGCAACACAAAATGCATAAGCTGCAATTGTTTATGGGTTTCATATTGATCTGTACTTACCTTTTCCAGAAAAGAAAGGTATCCACACAAATGGGCTCAGACTTAGTTGTAATTTTATCTGAGACCGTATTCTTCATTGTTTTCACTTCAAACTCAAATAAGTCAGTTTATATGCAGGGAAGGTCAAGCAAGCCTCTTCAGCTTGCTCTCAGAAGTGTGTAGCTGCTGTTGAATATAGCTGAGAACAGCCACTTAACTGATTATTTGAACACTCCTGCTATGCATCCAACAAAATTGTTGGTTTAATGTGTTGTTTGGATCTTTAAGTGCTGCAAAGAGCAGATACAGCCAAGGTAGTCTAGGGAGCTCCCAGCTCTGTACTACACTTGTAGGTACAGCTGCAAGATGTTAAGCAGCTTAGCTAAATTGTAGGAAAGGCACAGCCTCTCTAATGACCTTTACAGTTATAAATCTTGGAACTCAGAGAGATTCTGCCCTTTCTACACCCATATGGTCTGTGCATCAGGATTTCTTGCAAGAAGTCCTTAACCCACCAGGAAGGTACCCTTCCTTTGGATGTTTTCCACATGAATACTCAGACAGCTAAACGCTCCATGCTGCAATGATAGCACCATCCAGAACTGCTTGTAAGGTAGTTAATTATGTGGATGATGTTGGAAAATAAGTTGTTCTGAAAGAGATGTGCTGTATCTCCCGTAAAACCCAGAAGTTCAGCTGCAGATTTCTCAATAATTATTATTAATATCTGAACTGAGCTGTGGAGCCAGTGTGACTTCAGGGTCCAACAATTATGAAGGAAGTTATGAACCTTTTGACTGGGGAGTTCATTTTGCTTTTTTCTTCTTTTAGACCCCTCTAAAGACCTCACAAACCATTTTAATATAAAAAGCCAAAGTTATGCCAAATGTTTAAAATGAAACCAAAACCATATTACAAATTTGGAATCCAGCATGGGGTTGGTCATTACTTGCACGCCTTTTGTGAAAACTGCTTTGAGAGAAGTCAGGCTGATATATGGTTTTGAGCTGGAATTATGGGAAGCAGAATTCTTGGCTGAGTTTCATGTTGCATGCTCCGAGTTCATTTCAACCTGAGAATTATGCAAAATTGAAAGCATGAAAATTCTTATGGATCAATACTGGGAAATGCACTGAGGAATTGTTTCCATGATTCCTTAAAGCTTCAGGGCAAGCATTTGGTGTTGTTTAGTGCACAGAAGCTGTTTGTGATTTTCATTACTAAGGTCTTCAAGAAAACTCTGCTTTGATGAATTGCTGCAGATCACTTAAAGATAATTTCTCTATGTTTATTTTCTTCCTATCAACATTTTACAGAAATAAAGGCTTAGCATAAACATTGGCCTAACTATGTATAGCTGATTTATAGGAAATGTAAGACCAAGATGTCTGTTTCTAGAGTTGAGGTGCAAACTGGATTTTGAAGTACCTTTTGATAGCCCCAGAAATCAAAAGTAAAAATGATCCCTCTGGTATGCAGTCATGTTCAGGATCAGTCATGAGAAAAAGCCAAAATATTTAGACATGTCCAAACCATGGGGGGTGGGAAAAAAACTAGATAATTCTCTAGGAAATTCACATGGCTAGAGTAGTGTTGTGTGGAGTTTTGAGGGGGAAGAGCAACCTTAATACAGAAAGCTGATATTCTATCAAGAAATGGAGAAGACCTGGAATAATTTGGGTCCTGGAGAGAAAAAGTGGTGGTGTTAGGTTTTGCAAAGGCATAGAGTATGTAGGAAGAATAAAAATTAAAAAAACCCAAAACAACAACAACAAAACAAAAAACCCCAACTAACAAACAAACAAAAACAACAAAAAACCCAGAAAATGTAAAAATAAATTAAATTAATTAAAAGAACTATGTGTTTTGTGTGTGTCTTCGTTTG
>VYXD01007785.1:66988-106639 GCA_013397195.1 Hylia prasina
TTCAAAACAAAAACTTCACGTATTTTTTCTTCTCCTCGTTCATGGTCAGACTGTTTTAAAGGTACAGAACTCAATATACATCACAAGCAGGACAGACGATTGGGGATACAGGCATCATAAAGTCACCCTAGGACAGTGTGTAAAAAGGTAGTTCAGTGTCACCTCAAAAAGTGTCCTTTAACACTTACCATGCAAGTTTATAAATTCCATCCATAGCTGGCATCAGTACTCCAGGATTCCAGTGAAATTTATGTAAATTTCCAGAGGCTACAATTCCTTGATGAATAAAAGCTCATTAGCAGAACCATACACTGCTTACTGCACAGCTCTTTCTGGGAGGAAGAATAATAGGTACAGTACCAATGTGTAAACAACTCCCTCTGCCTTTTTACTCACTTGGACATTGACCTGCCAGTGAATATCAGGGAGTAGAAAGAAAAGACCAGAAAAGAATGTGTTTTTTATTCCTTGAAGATGGCAGGCAGGAGAAAGAGAGGGAGCCCAAGTCTTAGCAGTGCCCTCAAGTTCACAGCAAAACTAGAACAGTTTGTGATGGCAGCAAGTCCCAGCTGCCTGAAGCAGAAGTACAAAAAAGGCACTGTAGGTAGAGGTACCACAATGCAAATAATGAGGAATTTACCTTAATGCAAATAGATAAACAGAAACACTGGGCACTGAAAACAATAAACATAAAAAAGAGATTTTAATATCTTTGGAACTACCTCTCAGCTTGAGTAATTCTGACTATCACTGAGGGCTCCTGTTTACTCTTTTAATCAATTTTTTTAACCTTATTTCACTTTCAGCTTCCAGATGCAAATATTTGGAAAGTCTGATCATATACTTAGTGAGGGAAAATAAACATCTCCACAGTCTCAGGTGTGTTCTGGTATTTTTCATACAACCATAGCTCTATATCCTCAATTGTTTCTGAAGTAATTTTGCAGTATTTTTTTCATGTCTGCACTACTCAAGCCTATTAGAGGTCATGTTATTGCTGATGAAGATTTAAATATATTTTATTTCCTATCCAGACATTTACTGCAAGTCTGTAGCAAACAATGAAGGACTCTTACCTTTCACTGATCAGATTCAATGTTGTTTAATACAACATTGCCCCGGAGCAATGGATAACTTACTGATTTTGCTTACATTCCATCACTGTGGAGGATGTAATTTCCATTATACAGATTGAACAAAGTACGTTTGGCAATGCAGACAGCTGTGAATATGAATCTTAACATTAAATTCATACAGGCATAGTTTACAATACCATCTCCCTGTCAAAAAAAAAAAAAAAAGGGAGACTTTGCTAAAGGTAGGTATATCAAGAGCAGGTGTTCTTGATGCAAGAATACTATGAGAGAATATTTTGAAACAAATATATCTCAGGATCCCTAGAAAAGAGCCTTACAGAGTGTAATGAGCATAAAAACTGTGAAAAAGAATTTGATTTTTGTCCTTAAAAAACCCAAACAAACAAGCTGGTCAATGCTCTAGCAAGTAAAACATTGAAATCAGAATGTGCCTGTGTTTCAATTGAATTGATGAAGTATTATACTGGAAATCTGGAGATAATATCAGAGGAAAGTGTTAGTAGACATTCATGGTTTGAGTTAAATATACTGAGAAGCTGAGAGTCTTTTGGGTTGAAGTCATTCTTAGCTTTCCAGCCCAAGTAGGAATAACAACAAAAAAACCTTTCCTTTTCTTATTAAATCCATCTATTGTAAATATCACCTAGCAGCCATACAGCCCACTTTATCAGGAAGTGTGCTTGAGTTCAGATAAAGTTTGTTATCTCTACTGAAGTGACCACCCTGTTAGATAGCAGCAGCCCTGTGTGTTTGCATAACTCAGAAAATATCTTCTTCAACACATAATCCCTCTGGCCTTTTCTCTACAACATTAAACCAGAAAATATGTTTTCCAGTGACACAACATCCCCAAAGTAACAGAACTTACACTCTGTTTGCAGCATCCCATACCCAGCAACAGTGAACTCGCCAGGCAACCTTGTTCACAATCCTAAATCAGCAGCAAGTTATGCCTCAGCTATGTCTTGCACTGCTACTCCAATTTTTCTGATAACAATATGCAGACTGGAGAGCTTCTGTAAGAGTGTCAATAAAAACCAGATAAAAAGTGTTCTGTTCAGAGCAAGGTGACTGGCAACCTTGCTGGTCAGATGTGCAGTCTATCTCAACGCTGGCCACATAACAGAGGTTTCTAAAAACTGCAAAATTCAAGAAAAGTTTTCGGGGCGAAGGGGAAAGGAACTATAGATGCCTGATCACAAAGCCTATGTAATGGAGAAATTCCTTAATGAATCTGAGTTCCATGCTCTATTTGAGCACACAGATTTGTGAAGGTTGCAGCTCCTCATAACTGAGAACTGGTAGCTTGTGGTTTTCACAAGTCCTGTCTGTTTTGTAATCTTTTTTGAAGTTGACTTTTTGTAAAGTTCATAATTTGATTCATATTTCTTATGTTTTATCTTATATTTCACCACTAAAAAGAAGTCTACAACCCACCCCACCAAAAAAAAAATCCAACAAAAGAAAAACACCACAAGAAAAAAACAGGAAATAAAAGGCACGTAGGCTAATAAATTAAACTAGAGAAGAAAAGATGAAGAAAAGTACCTCTACAAGTAAATACTTAGAGTTGGCCAAAACACCCTACACAGTACCTCCTTCCTATCTGCCTTTGTCTTCATGTCGTGATTGAGCAGGAATAAGATCTCTAACCACCAAATTTTAATATCAGTTTGGATGGGAAAGAATTATGTATTCTTTCTTTTTTATTTTTAGTATGAGAACTCAACATACAAATGGCTGAATTCCCCACTGACTGCATTAGTTCATGGTGACAGGCATGTTTTTTTCAGAAACAATTTCCCCAAGTATATTTGAAAATAAGAGATGAAAATGAGTTATTTTACACCCTGGGAAGTTTACTTAGTAGGCTGGTGTTCTAAAGCCCACAGTAAATTCTGTAATAAAATGTAGCATCATACTATTTCTCAAAGCTGGGAGAGGACAGAAGTTTTAGGTATTTTAGGGTTAAAAAGGGCTGGCAGAATTAAAGTGAATCATAGACAAAGGGGCCAAATGTTTTTCAGACATGTCAACACGTAACTGATGAACACTTAATCCTTCAGTAACAGGTTAACCTGCTGCTCTGTTCTAGCCATGAGAAATGTCACCACGAGGAGTTCCCTCACTTGTCATTTGGACTGTGTTAACCTGCTCTAATGAATTTGCTTCAAAGCCCAAGCTAGTTTACATACTGAAGCACTAAACCAGCTAATTTTCACTCTCAGCTGCAAACATTTTATTCTCAAATCATTCTTCCCTTATCACCTCTCTTTCTTAAATGCTTTCCCAGAGACTGATGGCTATTGGGAAATTTTTGTACTAGGGAAACTACGAATGGGTAAAGGAGGGAGAAGAGTCAGATTTGGAAAAAAAAAAGTTCTTTTGTAGTTTAATGTTTTGAATTCAGACACTTGTTACTTGTGTTATGCTTACTGTTGCAATTTTTCTTTAAACTATAATGCACTTCAATGGTTGTGTGCTCTGCTCCATCTTCAGATGAGTGTTTTACCCTTTCAGATAGCATCACATAAAACAGTGGTTAAACTACTCGTCTGAGAGGTGAGAAACTGAGAAGGTGTAGAAGCCCAGAAGATAAGGGGCTAATGTGTATGTCTCAAATGCCGATAGCCCGATAGCTGTGGAGCCAACCAAGGATTGTTGGGAATAACAGCCAAAGATTGTTGGTAATAACACACTGTGAGAAAGAACAGGACGTGGCTGGAGAAGGGAGCTATATGGGTGTAGGGCAGAACTTTTCTGGGAAAAATGTCCTTGTTCTAGTACCTGGAGCACAACACAGTACAGGACCAAGACTGAGAAGGAGACATGGAGAGTAGGGGCAGAAATCAAGACCACCAAAGACCCTTGACTCATTTCCAGAAAGGTCTAGAACAAACTGAACAAAGCTAATTAGGATAAGAAGCAAGAATCTTAGCTTTAGTGTGGGGAAAACTTATCTATAAAAAGGCAGGCCCATGAAACCCAGGCATGCAGGCACCCCCAGCTGGAATGACACTGGATCCAGGGCTAGTGATCTCTCTTTCCTGCTTTCCTTCTCTCTCCTCTGTTTTAATTCACCTCTCTTTTTCTCTCTTCCTTTCACCCTACCTTTCTCTCTAAACTCCACAGCTGAATGCTTGTACTAGAAGGTCAGGGACTAACATACCAATTTCTATGCCAAGTGTGTAATTTATTAATAAAACTCCTGCAGCCATTGTGGGCCCTCTGACTTCTGTTGCTCCTTTTGACCACAAGTATCAATGAATCTTGAGTGCTCCCTTTCTCTTAAGAGGGGGACATCACAGAAGGAAGGTGTAGACCACAACTTCCAAACACCTTGCCTGACTTCTGAAGGAATAGGATGTCCAAACTGTAAGTCTGTACTTCCCATAACTTTGAATGGACCAAGCATGTACTTGTTTGTGTTCAGTTTTCAGGTGGGAAACATGAAGGTGACAAAAAGTATTCCCCCAGCGCTTTGGTAAATCACTGCTGTGTTGCAAGCAACCCCAGAGCCAACTTGAGACACAAAAACAATGATCAAGTACAGCTCCCATAGCAGGAGAGTATGGCTCTTGTTTTTCCTCTAAAACCATAGACCCAAATTCTGGAGAGCTTCAAAGAGATACAAACTTTAGCTCAGGCTCTGCAGCATGTTGGCATACCTGGTAATTGGCTATTGTCAGAGTGGAAGGAAGTGTGCTACATGATGTGTGTGTGCTGCACTGACAGTACTTGTGAGTAAAACCAGGCACACAAGCATCAATGACCAGCCTTTGGAGGCACATGTTCATTTGTACTTTAACGTGGAAGGCATGGCTCATGTTTGACTTATGGATGTTCCAAGGCAACATATTTTCACAGCCTAGCAGAATCTGGTATTTTATCTTTCAGTGGCAGAATATCAACTCCCAAGAAGCTTTCTATGTGATCAAACTTTTTTGTATGAGACCAGAAATTTCTGTTCTATGGGGAGTTTAATGATTCCACAGCGTTGGTTTTTTGGGCTGTTTTTTCCCATAAGAGATGTTGTTTCCCAAGTCTATGAACTTTCAGCCAGAATTCCCCTTCTGCTGCTGATCTGCTCTTTGTCAACTTTATGCTTGGATCCCAACCTCCAGCAGAGAGATGGGGGCATTTCAAGGATGGGCAGAGTAACTCTTTTATGGATATTTGTTAATTGCTCTGGGATGGTAGGCACTATATAAATATAAAATATCATTACTATTAAACTGTCATTCAGAATCCTCTTCAATTTATTTCTCTTGGAAGTAATATGGAAATAATATTCACCATAAAAGCTGGTTGATAACATCTACTGAAACAGCTGGTATTGTGACTTCTTTGACAGAAATGGGTTCTTATATGAGCTTGACAAATTAAAATGATGGTAGACACTGTTTAAGTTTCTGATCTGTAGATGTAGTTCAAACATTTTTTGTCGCCAGATTTTCTGATTACCTGCCTCACATATTCCTGGTCATCAAGATCTCTTTACTGTATTAAACCACGTGTTTGTGGTAGTGCCTACGTGGCTTAGGCAATATATTCAGCCTTACTCATGCAGTGACATGAATGTTTAAATGTTTGTGTGTAGAGACCTTGGGAGTGTGGGTTGAGGGGAAAGAGAAACTAAGGGAGAAGCCATGTGAAGGAGGAGGTAATGGTTTGAGTAAGTACAGAGCAAGCCTGTGTGCTACTTATAAACGTTCATATATGAACCTCCAGAAGCTCAGTAGAAATAGAATAGGGGAGGCAATGTACACAAAGTGTTAAAGACATCTGTTTCTCCCCTAAAAAAAAAGAAAAATTGTTCAATGCACCCATCATTAAGGAGGTTCTTTTTGAATAAGATAGCTATAGAGCTCCTGAGAGTCTCCACTGGAAAGATTGTGTGTATGTGTTGGTCTTCCTGTAGGAAGACTGATGGTTCCTATGGTAAGAAGCACAGTAAATAAATAATTTATTTCCAGAAAATATCCCATCCCAGCCAAAATCTGAGTAGAGAGCTGAAGGTGAGCAAGGATGGAGGGAAGATTTCAATTTGGGTCTTGGTTGATCACAGTTCACCTGTTTTTATCCTAAAGAAGAGCTGTCTATACAATTCAGCTGTTGCTGAACAGGCTCTGTTATGAATCCAGACTTGGCTAGTAAAACCTCTGCAATAAAAACATGTCTTTGATGTCCAGCCCAGTACATAAAAACCAAAAGTATGCTGTTACCAAGGTGAATGGGTGAATGGTTTGGGTTAACATCTGAGCAGTTACAAAAGTCACAAGCTTGGAGAGATTTAAAAAACCAATTGAAACATCTACTGAAGCCAGGTTTCTGTTTTAAATTTAAAAGAAATGAAAATATCTAATATATTTTATGGAGTTGTCAGGCATGAAATTGCATCTTTGAGAGTCTGAAAAGCACTGAGAATTTAATACATGTATCTTAGGTAATGACATAGAAATAAAAGAGATAGCAAATGATTCATGATACAGTATACTAAATACCAGACTATGCAGCAGGGGAGATGTATGTCTGAAGATAGCATGTGGCATGATTATGATACTGTTCTTCCTTCTGGTAAGTGCACACTAAGAGAAAAAGTACACATGGCTGATATAGCCTCATGTGAGAGAATGATTCCAAAAAAAAAAAAAAAAAAACACCTTTAAAAAGATAATCACAAACTTTAATCTAGAGAAAAAAGTGTGAGCAAGGTTTTTATTTTATCGGATTAAAAAAACCTTTCCTCGGAGAAATTACTGGTTCTTGCTTTTGTCCTTTTCTATTTATGAAGGAAAACAAAACTTGGTTGAACATGGCCACCTCTGGTGTCTTCTAGAAGATCATATATATAACCTGTCCATATGATTCATCACTTCAGAGAAGAGGGCATGATAATTGGAGGGATGCTGAACCCTATACAATGAAGAGGGAGGTAGAAGGGGGAAAATAAAAGAAGAAAAAAAGAAGTAGAAACAGCACACTCCTGAAGATTTCCATCACATCTATATTCACAGGGACTATAAAATTGCAAGATATAAATTGAAATATGCACTTCATATTTTTCTGCATAAGGAGAAGAATGTTTTTCTTGAGTTTTTGGATCAATAACATTTTCCAATAATAATTTCTCCTTCTTGTAACTCCACAAGAAGGTACTAATGGATTATCATATATTCTTTTCTTCACAACCACAGTGTACAGCCTAATGGCCTCAATTGTTCAAAATGTTTCAGACATAATATCTTTTACACAGAAATGCTGAAAAAGGAAAAAAAGACCAACTGAATAATTCTGTACTGTAAAACAAAGGTCAGGCAAAGAAAAACAGTACCAGTATCAGCAAAGCTTAGGGAAATCTTTCTTTGGCGACATCTGAATTTTTTATGAAATGTCAGTGGCTGTAGCAGGAATCCATGTGTGATTTGCAAGACCACTTGGATAGCAATATTTCCATCTAGAAAAACAAAATCAAAAGGAATCTTGTGTGGTGTTAGTAGGAGGAATGTGAGGAAACCTCAATATCTTATCTCTTCATGAATGTTTAATTTTGTTGGCTTTATCAATTCTGAAACCTAGTATACATCTCTGTAAGTTACAGCAGTTAAAAGAAGGGTACACTAAACTGTAAAAGAAAAGAACAGGCTGCTTTGAGCACAAATGTGAGCCAGCCAGTATCTGAGAAGACAGGGAATTGAAAGGTTTGTGGCCTGAGGCAAATTAAAGCATAGTCAAGTTCTTAGCATTATGAGTCTTTGTCCCCCTCTGGTGACTGCAAAGCTCCAGAGGTCTGTGAAGCTTTTAGGTTGAAAAGTATGGGAGTGGTTGTTGTTGCTGTTCTGTTTTGTTTTAAATGCAGACAGGTGCAAGTAATCCTGGACTATTCTTGCTCCTTCACTGCTAACAAGCCATGCAGGTAACCTCTTTCATGAATTTTACCTGATAAACCTAGCCACAGAGCATTTCTGGCTGTGAGTTGTCTTTTGTGCCTAATGGGTCTTAATGAAGGTGGAGGAAGGCAGAATCCTTTCCATGTGGCCAAATTATTTGCTTCAAATGGCTTTTCATGGATTATGAGGGGAGCAGATATTGGGATTTCAGAGTCATAGATGTTTCAAAGACAGTTGTGTCTGTGTTCAGGCCTGTGTGCTTGTGGGGTGCAGAGTGGAATGGCACTTTGTGCCCATTCACATTATGATTCAGGAGGAGTATGATGAGGGTCAGACCTTTTCCATGGTGTAGCTTTATTGTATCATCTTGCTGAAAACACAGTTATTCTTAGCTGCTTATTAAAAGCTAACTAAAAAGTGTAGGAAAGTATGAGTATGTTGATTTATGAAAGTACAGATCTGTCCAGAGTCAAAGTAAGCATTAAGAAGGGATAGCTAGAGTGAAATAGTGGACTGAAGTCACCAAAGCTGTGCCTAATTCCAGGTATCTGTACACTGTTGGCCAATGCATTGTTTTTGGTCACCAAGGTATTCCAAAAATTGCAGAGAT
Source organism: Hylia prasina (assembly GCA_013397195.1). NCBI lineage: Eukaryota > Metazoa > Chordata > Aves > Passeriformes > Sylviidae > Hylia > Hylia prasina. The sequence goes on from VYXD01007785.1 coordinate 75,586, forward strand.
AGAAAGTGCTTCAGAAAAAGAAACACCAAAAGGAAGCACAGCAAATGGATATTTGCTGAAAATGATAAGAAAAACTGAGACTGATGTAATTCTGAATATCTTCATTCCCTTCCCTGGAATGCTCTTATTACTAACATAAAAAATGAAAGGCCAAACAAATCATTCCTGGTCACAGGAGGTAATGATGATATCACTTCTTTCTCCCCAGTACCACCATCTAACCAGAAGCCTTGCTTGGGAAAAGTGTAGATATGGAGGACACTTCCTTGGCATTGTGAATTTGGGTAATTCAGATTAAGGAAGATTTTTTTTCTTTTCCTTGGTGGAACTGCAGGTTGGGTTTATGCACCTGAAGTCACTGTTATGAACCTGTTTTCCTTGGGAATCTAAGCTGAAAAATCCATTGCAGATAGCGTTCCAGCTGGCATCAGCTGAATTATCTGGTTATTTTTCACCAACTGCTACTACATTAGTCAGCAAATATTATCATCTGGATCTCAAACACTAACCACAGATACTGGTTGGAAATTTTCTTAAGATGCTTCTTTACCGCTTCTAAACTGAATTGCCAGAGGGATAAAAAATTGCATTGTTTTATTAACCATATCTTCACTCTGTGGATATTTATGTAAACTCATCCTTCAAAGACTCTGTATTTGCATTTATTTGTTTCAGTGTAACCACTCTTAACCACTTAAGATATGATGTTTCTTCAACATCTAGTTAAAGGCCCATGACAGAATGAATCCATGAGGTTAGTGGACTCTGGAAAATATTTCTTTTGTTCATCATCCTGGAGTAAGGGTTGTTTTCCCCAATATATATAAACATTTCTAATGGTGTTATGCTAATTTTTATGTGTTATCCAACCACTACTGAGATCACCTATACTACCAGCACTGTGTATGTCACAAGCACGGTGCAGTTACATAAATGGATCCACGCCTGAAGCTAAAACTAGCATTTTGGAAAATACTTGTAAATCCTACCCTAGGTCGCAGAGAGGAACACAAAGTGCAAACCCCTAGAACTTTAGTTTTATATTCACTAACTCACTGACTTGGAAAAAAAGCTGTACTAGTGAAGACTACTAGATTATTGTTTAATGTATCAAGGGGCATACTAGTCTACCTAGTTATCTTTTCATTGTGCCTAATAGGAGGCAGAACTGTGCCTTCTGCATGGCTGTGAAGTGCTGCTGCAGGTCTGTTTGCCTGTCTGCGTATCACAGCTGTAGCTTCTGAAATTACTGAAACCTCCACCCGCCAAACACCTAATTTCAAAGCATCTAAGTTTGGAGAAAAGTGAGAAGTGATAATGTCAAGGTCCTTGTGTCTAATTACTAAGTCCAGGAACATCTTTCAGATGTTCAATTTGTGAATGGTCAGGAAGGGTTAAATCTTCAGGAATGTTAGAGTGATATATCTTTGCACACTCTTTGTGACAGCTTTCCTTTTATTTATGGTAATTGGGAAGTAATGATATTCTGTCAGGTCACCTGTGAAACATCTGGCTTCAGTTTTGGTAAAGTCATGCATCAAAGGAGTTAAAATTTATTTGACTGTGTTTGGCACAGGTCAGAAAACATTTGGCTGTCAATACACCAGGTAGATTTATGGCTACTCATGGACAGAAGGAAAGATTTGAGCAGATTTCAGAGAAATAACAATGCTCTTTTCCTTTGATAAATCAATTGGATTTTTATTTTCGTTCAAGTCAACTTCCAGCAACAGATGCAAAATGCACCTGGTTTTGATGGCCTAGTATAGAATAATATGAACACTGGAAAAAAAAAAGACCTCAAAAGGCTGGAATCTTCTATTCCTTGAGAGAGAAAATTTTTGTTTTGATCACCCTCTATACAGTAGATGAAAATATCTCATGTTGATGATGTTCCCAAGCTTAAAGTTATGTTAGCCAAACCTCTTTCTGAGTACTATATTGATTTACTGTAATAATTGGAGCTAATTGTAGACAGCAATTACCAAATCACAGAATGGTTGAAGTTGGAAGGGACCTGTGGAGGTTATCTGACCCAACTTTTCTGCTCAAGCAGGGTCATCTAGACCTGGTTGCCCAGGACCAGGTGATTTTTAAATATCTTCAAGGATGGAGACTCCACAATGTCTTTGGGTAACCTTTTCCAGTGCTGTCACCCTTGCAGTATAAAAGTGTTTCTGATGTACAAATTTATCTGAGTGTGGTTTTTTTCACGTGAAAGATCTCCATTTTACTACATCAAATAATAGATTCCTTCTACAGGAAATACACAAAATTGATATTTCTTCTTTTCCATTTCTACGGTATGCTCAGGGTTGTACTGTACTCCAGTTTCAGAAGTACCTTCACACTGATACACATACCTGTGCTACAGACTAATCATGATACAGGTGCCAAACTATGTTTCTATTCTGTCTCCTCATTAGTGCAGATAGTTTGGGGTGTTTGCAAGCAAAAATATATTAATAGGAAGCTATTGGGGTCAAATGAAGGTGGAAGGCGTTATTTGTCTGCTGAAAAATATAACTTAGCAGGTATTTTCCTTTAGTGCATCTGCATCTCTAAACTCACAAATATGAGGCATCATAAAGATATTTTGAATTTAGGAACCATTCCACGAAGCGGCATTATCTCCATTGTATCAGAAAGTAAGAAATATGACAGTTCACACCCTTCCTTACTTAAAAGATCTTGTTTACCAGTGTGAGTGTAAGGGCAAGGCATTGCAGACAAGGCTGCAGCTCTGTCCAGAGGTAGATGATGGACTCTGGTTGGAGCAGATCTGCTGATCAGCGAGAGTGGAAGGACAGAGAGGGTGTGGAGAGTGCTGGAGTCTGTGCTGGGTGTACTTGCCAGTGGAGGATTATGAAGTGATGCTGGCAGTCAAAACCTGCTTCAGAGAGGACATCTCTGCATTCTGGTGCCTGGCTGGCAGCACAGTAGTCACCCTGGCTCTCTGGCAGCCTGCATGTACACGAGCTGAGCAGCAGTCCACGCCTATGTAGAATCACATGTAGAGGTTTTGCTCCCCGTGCAAGTGGGGCCATCCTGAAAAAATCTTACCACAGCTCTGACAGCCATGAAACGTGAGACATGAAGGAAGATTTCAGTCTTAAGTGAAAAAAATCCTCTAAAAATATTGAAAATCTTTCACCTTTTTCAGTGTACGTGAAGAATGAAATTTAAGCAGATTTTAGGCTTACTGATAGTTTATGAGAGATTATTTTGGAACTCATTGCTTCAGTATTGTCTGAAGGCAGTTAGAATTCAGAAGCTGAGACAAAATTGTCTTGATACCAATTTCATTTGTGCCATCTCAAGCTCTAGGCTTGTGTTGAGGTTCAAAGTATGAATTTGGTACCTGATGGGAACTGCTTCTCTCGTTTCATCAAGTTCACTGACAAACTTGGCCCATGAAAACTAGCTCAAAATTTCATGGGGATATTTGGACACTAGTTTGAAATTCAGTTTACAGCAGCATAAAGCAGACAAAACTACATAGATATTTGACAAAAATTTTGAAGTGGGAAACTTGGAAAGTGGAAATAAATGGTGCAAGACTTCTGGAATTGCTAGTTTGCTCAATGAATGCATATCAATATATTCATCCAGTATTTTGACTAGTTTTATTACAGTGTAAAGATTAGGCAGAAGCCCCCCTTCTTGCACACTGTGAAGGCATATGCCACACAGGTAACTCCTACAAAGTTAGGCTGGAGAAATACCCAGAGAAAAAGAAGGGTCTAATAAAGAAAGGATTGATAAATGGAAGCCCCAAACCCATGCTTATTAAACAGTTCACAATGATGATCTTCAGGCTTATAACTTCAGAGAGCTATAGATGTTCAGAGGTGTGAAAAAGCTTTATGTTTGCCAGGATAAATGCATGGGGGATTGATTGAGGGTAGCTCTAGGCAAAACAGAAATTACACTAAGGATATTTTGTGGAGGCCAAACCCACAGCTTTACAACCTGCGAAGGGAAGCATAAGACTTCCTAAACACCCTGGCTAGAAATAACTGTAGCTGGAAACATAAGCTGACAAACAGGTTTTTTGCATTAAATCTTAAGCTATTTGAAAGAGGGTGGTATGAGAATTAAGTCTTGAAGAATTCCCCTAAGGGAGAACACTGATGGAAGAAAAGACAATACTACAATTACTTGAAATAAGAGGAAAGTAACAGAATTCAAAAGTGAAATTCTTTCCTTGAAAGGAATCTGCTTTGGTCAGGGGGTGATGGAAAGGACTGTAGCTGAAGAGAAAGAGGTGGTGACAGGATGAGAGGAGCTGAAAGAAGAGGGAAGAATCTGGACACCTGGGAAGTCTAATAGGAAATAGTGCCAGAAGGAGCTATTTTTTCTGGTTCTAATTTCAGTGTATTCTGTGTTGTAATAGATTTATATTCTACCTCGTAGCCATTGGTTGCCACGTGCACTGTGTTTCTGGGTAATAAGAACATAACACATTTGTGTATTTGCAATGTCTTGTACCCATCCTTTCATAGGAGGGACTGAACCAGGTGACTCTTAACTCCTCTCACAGCCATTCCTTGCACAATCATAGGCTGGATTTGTGCTGGAAAAGAATTCAGAATGTCTCCAGTGCAAACTTGTTCTCAAAGCATGGTCTGCTCTCAAGTCAGACCCGATTGTTTCAGAGCTGGACAGCTGCCAGTCAGCTCTCAAAAATATCCAGGGATGGAGACAGAATAATCTTTCTGGTCAGACTCCTCTACTTCTTGACAGTTGCCATGGTATAAAAGTTTTTTCCTTAAATCCAGTCTGAATCTCTTCTTTCAGATTATGTCTGTTATTTCTCATCCTTCCACCATGCAGTGGTGGCTATGTCTTGTTGATGACCTCTTTGTGGGTACTGGGATCCTGCTGTTATATCCCCCCAAGCCACCAAAATCCAGAGATGAGATAACACTATCAATACCCTACCCTCACTGTGTTACAACAGCTAAAGGCTAAGAGGTACTGTTATCTGCAGTGCAACTTTCTTTATTAGAGCAAGAACTTTCTGAAATGGATTCACAGAGAAAGTGATGCAAAAAAGGTCAGAGATTTGGTTTTGCTAAACTGTGGTTGCTCTTCTAGACTTTCATGTTTCTGAAAATAAAATATCACAAGAACTTTTGAAATTTCTGCTACTTTTTTATTTTTTCCTTTGACATCTCAACATTAATGTAAAACCAGCTCTGTACATGAGGAATATATATTTTAATAAAATTTGATAAAAGTAATTTTTAAAACTTAAAAAAAATAAAAATATTGAAAGTTGTGAATAGTGCCCTTTAAAGATGATCTGAAGAAGTGCATGAAACAGAACCAGCACAAGGTTTAACATTTTTTCTTGCAAAAAGATTCTCAGAGAGACATTGTATCTTTACTTCCAGGCATTAAGCACCTTCAGAAAATTTCAAAGTCACTTGTCAATTTTATCAGTGCTTTGAACATTCTTTTAAACCAAAACCAGAAAACTTCTGTTAAATTTTATCAGGCATATATTTTGCCAATAAAATCTGTACTAAAAAAGATAAAATATCAAGCCTCAAATCTTGGGAAACCATATGAAGATGTTTACAGAAGGTTTAACACAGACTTATTTAAGCAAAGCAAAGGCTGAAGAAAATAAGTCTTCAACACAAACCTTTAACCAGAACTTCATACTTTGATAACCTTTATAGAAAGACAAAACCAGAAACTAAAGGCTAGGAGTCCTAAAAGACTCCCTAGAAAGGATGGACTAGAAGGCTTTCAAAAAATTTGAATTGCCAGCTCCTAGGCAAAAACTCCTAATACAAATAGGAAGAAAATTCCAGTTAAACACAGTGTGAACTGCAAGATGAAACAGCCCATGACCTAAGTACCATCAGGCAATCAGTCTAATCTAAAAAGAAAATAAGAGAGAAAAAACCACACCCCAAATTGCCCAAACCTCCTCAACTTCTTTGTAGCAAACATATTTCAGCTCCTGCCAAAATTGTTTAAACTTTCCTAGATCCCATCTGCGAGACAAGGACAGAATATAAGGCAAGGACAGAACCTGGTCAGGATCTCTGAAGTTATTAATTGCCTTGTTGTTGTTTCACTGAAAAATTTGAATGTAAGTTGCTGGCAAGCAGGCTGGAAAAAGTATGTCCTAGGCTGATAAATACCTAAAATGCAGGGCCTATCTCAGACTGCACAGATGAACTGATTCCAACCATTCTTATGAAAGCAGAGAGGAAAGCAATGTTTTCTAACCATGAAACAAAACCGGAAAAAAAATCTCTGATGTTGGAGAAAAACAAGGTCAGCTTTTATAAAGAACAGATTTTGGGGGAAAGGGTGTCTTTTTTTACTGTCCACCTACTCTACTGACACATGAGACAGGATACAAACAACTACTGTCAAGATAATCCTTACGTTTAAATATCTGCAAAGTCATCACACACTTTGAAGTTCAAGGGAGTTCACTAAATTAACGATATTCAAGGAATAATGTGTTGGATCTTCATCCTTAGAATAGGGGCTAAAGACATATTTAATTATTACTACTACAGAAATGTTAAGTAATATGCTCTTCAGATTTTTTCTAAGTCCAATTGATAAAACAAAAACTGAAGTCACAAATAGTCTTTCTGAGAAATCTGCAATAGAGTGAATTACATATATATGGGTATAAATGCAGATTTGCTTGGTGTCTTTGGTAATTTAGAATTTTATATTTAGTTATGCAGATTTCATTACATGTGGACATATAATTGAGCCTAAACCCATGGCTCCAATTGCAGCAGAAAATCTCTGAATGAGAAACATTAGTATTTTATCTGCTGGTCATAATTAAATGCACAGGAGCCTCTTGTAAGATGACAAGCCCTCACATCTGGGGTAAGTACTTTTTACATTTTTATAATAATTACTTGAATACACTTGAATTATACTTCGCTGACTGGCAGAAAATACAATATCTCCTAGAAAAAGAGTGAGAATTTATTAATGTGGATACATCTTACCAGAGATGAGAGTTTTTCCATCTACAGTCTTTTTATTCTCTCTGAAATAACCCTAGAACTCTCTGGTGCAACTTAGACTGAGGTAAGGATATTGTCAAAAGCAATTGCAATGTTTAAAACTAAACAGTGAGTTGTTCAATTATGCATATACATCATGGAGAGGAAATTCCAAAAGAATTTTCAAATTATTTTATTAGCTAGTGCTGTGTTCTACAGACTTCTTATCAACCATGATGTTTATTTAACTGTAGAAATCAAATATGAACATGAAGGTTATGAAAAATCTTAGCAGAAGATTGTGAAGGTATTTTGTCCCCTTCATCACAAGTAAAGGGGAAGTATGTGTGCCTATTAACCTGAACTTAATTTTTGTCTGTGATGCCACAACCCACTCAGCAAGTCTGTGCAGCCAGAGCAGTACAGCCCGCTGCCAGCCCTGGCCCTGCTCAGCTCAGCTTTGTGCAGCAGCAGAAACGCTCTCACTGCATGGGAGAGCAGAGGCAGCGCTGGGGAACCCCCACCTCCTTTATTCCTCGAGCTCTGCTCCAGCCTCCTCGCACACAGGTGATCTGCAGGGGCTGCCAGGTGGGTTTGCTGAGGAGGTGTGGCAGGAACAGCGCCTTCCACCGGAGCGGAGCTCTGCGAGCGCAGGCAGCAGTCCCTGACTGCAGACACCCCGTCTGCTGGGACCAGGGGTGTCCAGAAGCTCTGCTGGACACCGTGCCACAGCCAGGTCTTTCCAAAGATCTGGGCAAGTGGTTTGAATCCCACTGAAATCACTGTCCCTGAGGCAAGAAAGAATGTGTACTAACAAAAGCCCCAAACCCCTGAGTGAGTTTAGTCCTGCTCCTGCTTTCAAGTCACTGTTGTTGTCTCATCCATCACAGACACCCCTTTCCTCTGGATTGAGTCTCTGCCTTCAGCTCTTTCAACTCATTACTGAACCATTCAATGTGTCTTCCCATTATGATGCCAGTATTTATTACTCCAGTATGGGGAAAAAACATGCATGAGAGAAGGAAAAGAACAAAGATTATAAATACATTTTCTTAGCTTTTTGCACTTAGACTGTCAAAAAGATTCATGACTGAGCAATATAACAGTAGGATAATTAAAAAGCCATTCTTTTGGAATGTCTTCAGAAGTCCCTGTTTTTGGCATACTGCTAAAATAAAAGTCAGCATGAAAGTTACAAAAGATTCTATTTTTATTTTCACTCCAGTGATTTCCCCCCTGCTATCGTGACTCAGATTACTTTCTTCTTTATGTGCAAAACTGAAGTAAATGAAGCACACATCAAAATTGTTCAGCTAAGACAGGAATCATTGAAAGGATCATTGCATTACTTGCCTTCCATATTTTCTACAATCACCTTCATTTTTCTTCTGAAGTCAGAAGTCCCCAGGCAAAACTTGACTAAAAAAATTTTTGAATGCTTCATGTCCTTGTAACCTATATACAATTAAACTTGTATTATTTCTCTACCATTTTGAACAAAATTTTGAATTATTTTTGCTTATATTTATCCTTTAAGTAGACTTCCTGGATTCATCAGATGACTCATTTCTACTTTCATCCAGCTCACCTCTTAGAACAGCCTGTGGTCTGACCATTCTCAACTCTGACCTTTTATCACAAAAGACAGATTGAGGAGTTAAATAGTCTTATTGATTGCCACTTTAGCTGTCTGAACAAAACTCACAAAATTAAAGCAGCTCAGGGTCTGGAAACTTCTTTTGGTTAAGGTAGGTGGCCGTGTTCAAATAGCCTCATGTTTCCCTTGAAATTCTACAGTTTCTCAGTTGAATTTCAAGGGATTGTGTTATCTTCTTATCTGTTTACTACCCTTTCTGAGGGGCTGAGCTTTCCTCAGTGTTAGAAATCTAAAACAGGTCAGTGAAACAAAATATATATATACACATATACATATATTAGTACTCAGATCAGCTCTGACTTTAACCTACATCTGAAACATCATTAAAAGAATGTGGATGCAGATTCATGGCATTTATAGGGCTGGATGTTATGGTATGCTCCCAGTTTATGGCCTCTATGTATGAGACTTCATAAACATCTTTTGTGAAATCCTATCTTCACTCATGATAATGTCAAAATTCCTGTGGATATCAGTGGAGCCAGGCTGTCACTGCTCAGCTTTTTCAGGGGCTTTTTCATATGTTTTCAGCCCTTCTCTGTACCCTCAAGTTTCTGTTACCATGGTTGTGCTGGTAAAACCCCTTAGTGCAACTACAATGCATAGGCAGTGTTTTCTGACTGGAAAAGTGTTTTGTAGGTGTACTTCAAGTACCTTCTTGAAAGTCATAACCAAACCCAACTAGAATTCCCTTTTGGCAACATAAAAATGTTCATGCCAGTAACTTTGCTGCAATTGGATCAAAAATTTGAAGAAGATGCACATGAAGTTTTCATGTAATGCAAATAGAGTCATGTAAAGGTAACGTTGTGGGATGGGTATGGCCCACTTGAGGGGGTTATGAAAGGCTGCTTTTTAAAACCAGCTGTTATAAAAACTTTACACATAATTAGGAGAGGAAGAGATCTTTGTTACTTTGATTTGTGTTACTGGAGCACTCAAATATTTTGGCCGTGTTTAAGGACCCTACTGGAAAAAGCTCCTAGGACAGGACCTACTCAAAACACCAACAGTGCATACATAAGGCAGGACAGAAGAGAAGGATGTAGACATTGTGAGCATACATAAAGAGTACTGGCAAAACATCAGCATTAAAGAATTTTTCAACATTTTTTGAGAAAAGAAAAAAAAAGAACTTCAAGTAAAGACTCAAAAGAGAATTAATAAGTGACTTCACAGCTAAAACATCTCCTCAAACTGTGAGGGGCCACTTAAAAGCAAGCACTAAAATGGTCCTGCTTGAAAATGCAACAAGCAACAAAAAGGTTAACACCACAGGTCAATCAGAGGTGGAAGCTGATGTTGTGATAATGAATAAGAAATAGGTGGAAGAAAGCCATGAATGATCTTGGAAGTGAAATCACTTTTGTTTGAGGGGGAGATGAGGAGACAATTGTGCACTAAGAGAAGGGATATCAAGATCAAAGCAACAGGCTGGGAAAATGATCATTAAAACAGCATTCTCGAAGACTCTGACCAGACAAGCCTGCATTTGTCAAGGTCAGGGGGAAGGATGTTTAAGATATGAGTGTCTGTGTGACTTGAACTGCCTGTTACAAATCTTGTTGAAAGATAAGATTCCTTGAAAATGTAGGATGTTAGAAAATGTCTGGAAAGTGCAATGGATTGTGCACATTCATGTAGTCATACACAGAGCATTTCAGCTCTCATTCATGACTGTGGCACTATACAAAAGCAATCATGAGTGGGAATAACTGCCTCAAATATAGTCCGAAACTGAATATAATTTAGTGACCCTGAAATCTAAGGTGCCTGCAATCTAAAGGAAGTTTTTTGCCCTGTTGTGACAGCGGGATCTATTCACCTTCATTATAAAGGACAGTTACTACTGTGGTCCTCAGGCTGTAACAGAAGGAGTCCTGGCAAAACATGTAAAAGCATCAATAGCCATAAAGAACAAGAAATTTCCAAAACCTATTTATTTATGCTTATATATAAAAAACCCCACATTTTATGAATCTGTGCTGCTATTGAGATGTTTGCTAGAAAAATAAGCACGATGAGCAAGTCTTCTAGTACACCACTGAGGATATGCATGTCTAGAGAGCTAAACCTGGGTCTAGAAAAGGCCAGTAGCCTTCCAGATATGATGCTAATTATTAGTGCTGGCTCGCACTAATTGAGAGAGTGCTGAAATCCATCTTACCAACTGTGGAAAAAGAGAGAGCTCTGGCAATGTGCTAGCAGAACCATGTGTCTTTCTGCAGGGAATGGTGAGTAGGTACTTGTTTTGCTGAGGTCTTCCACTAAGCTTTTGTCAGCGCCATATTTAGTTCAGCACTATCTGCCTGAACTGCAACACTTTAAACTCTTTTTTAACTTACAGGTGGAAACATGGTTTTAGTACTGTGGGACAGACCTAGGTGAACCCTCCCAAGACAACAGAAAAACAGGTTGTTGTTGGGTCTCTGACTGATGTAGAAGACATCAGTACAGAGGTCTATGGGAAAGTGAAAAAACCAAGAAACTTAAGTATGCTCCAAACCTTATATGTTTTCATGCAAACATTACCACATTAATGAAGCAATTTCTCTTCAGAAAGATGCTCTGGTTGTGTCACTCTGGTTGCATCACATAGAAGCACAAGCAGTACATACTGAATTTCATATATTTGAAAATAGGTCATATATTTGGCCTAACTGTATGTAGTGGTTTACCTCTATGCCCAAATGTAAAGCAAGTAAAGAACAAAATCAATCTGAAACTATTGCTCACAAGAGAGTTGGCCTCCAGAGCTGGCTTTTCTGAAATGTAAACAGTGAAGTGTGTTCCATTTTCTACTGCAGTGCTGTTTATTTAAACTCGAATCTGTAAATATGATTGAAGTTTGGCTTGGATTCAACAATTTGATAAGGTATTTAAAGCTGCAGTACCATATTTTGAATCGCAGACTATTTCGCTTCTTTCAGGCTTTTTTTTATGTCGTTAGGCAATTTCTCCTTCTTTGGCTTATTTGAAATCATTTTTAAAAGATATTAAAAGTGGAACTGTGGGAAACTCTGCTCTAAGACTCAAAACCACACGCAAGGCTTGTCTGCTGAATAGAATCTGGGCCTCAGAGGCCCTTGCTGAGTTTCAAAGATTTGCAAGAGTTTGCTCCAGGGTCATCTTGGAGCTTCTGGCTAATGTGAAAATATAACAAGAAGAATTTTCAAAGAATTTTAGGCACTAGGAAACTATGAACAAAAAGGCATCCTAAGATCTGTAAGCCCCAGTGGAGTAAACAGCATTTGGAACCTGGTGCTCTTCAAAGTGAAAGGACTTTTAAAAATACATCAGCAGCATTTAATAATCCTTTACTTTTAGATGGTCTGATAAAACAAGCTGAATTTAGCACAAAGCTTGCAGCTGAGGTCAACACTCCCTAGATTTCAGCCACATAGTATTCTTAATTGAAAAATGTTTAAAGACTGAACAAAGAAAAGAAAATGTCATTATGTCCTATTTCCAAGCAGTATAATTAAAGCATTGCATAAATAACACAGCTTCCCTAAGGTTACACCAAAAGATCAGCAGCAATGTAGGAAGAGATGTAAGAACTTCAGGTGGTAGATCTCCAGCTTTATCCTGAAAACAACAATTCTCTAAGTATGAGAATCCTAACAATCGTTATAATTAGGAAAGTCTTAAAAATTAGCTAAGTCTTAGCTACTGAATTTTTACTTCTACTGCTTGCTCAAAGGAAAAGGCTGTAGTTTATCTAGGTACTTGGAAAGGGAAAATGCATAAACTAGCATAGCAACAGAAGGCAATTTCTAAATTTCTTCTGTCTTCAGGAGGTGCTGATTGTGTCTTCTTAACACAACAGCATCAAAAGCATTTTTACAGTACCTGCTCTTAAAATTAGTTGCTTCATAACATCACATGACATGCTTCACATTGAAATTCAGCTGACCGTTATTCGGTCTTTTTTTTAAAAAAAAAATGTTTATTATGGATTTAAACAAAACCAATACAACTTATCCAGGTATGGAGTTCAGTGAACCACATCATCAAACAATTGGAAGACCTGCACAATCAGGTTTAAATTCTACCAAGAGTACTGGACAACTTTTTTGTTACTTAGAAAGTTTCTTTCTTCTCCTCCCTTGATTATGACACTGTTCCAAAAACTGCAATTTGTAAGATATGCCCCTGGCATGATATTTCATACTTGCATGTTGGAAAGTTGCAGGCTAGCATCTGCATGGAGCCTTTTGCAAGGAGTTGAAGACATTTTTACCAAATGCCTAAGGTCTGTAATTCACCCAGAACATTCACTAACAAAATTTTCCTCATTGGAAAACGGAAATGTGGCTTTCATGTGGCAGCCTCATGCCAAATAGAAATTTCCCCAGTTTGCCACATACCCAGAATGGTTCAAAGGATCTGCAATCAAGCACTGTGGTGGGTCAAATGCAAACTGTGGTTTTGCATGTACTTCAGCATAGCAAAGCTGAAGTCAGTGCTATGCCATTTTCCCCAGCTGAGAATATAGACTGCAGTTCACATCTGGACATTTTGTGTCTTCACAAGACACTACTGTCTAGGAGTTTGTGAAAATTATCTATGTCTGGCACAAAACAACTTACAGAAAGCAGATTACAGCTGGATCACAGGGTCTCTAAGTGCCAGAGCATTCAGCAACTAGATGGGCTTCTGTTGATGGATTCATAGAAAATATTAAACTTAAAAAAATTAATATTAAACCAGAACCATATATCAGCTTTGTGACAGCAGCGGCTGGGAAACAAGAATTCCAATACATGTGCTTACACAGCATACGTACACACATGCACAGGCACACCAAGTTTCAGCTTTTGTTTTCATTTTGTGTTAGGAAGAATCTGGGATATCTTGAAACCCTCATTTTTTTTTCCCTCTGGAACTTGGTAAAACACAGAAGCCTCATAATGAAAAGCTGCTACCCTCAGCTTCTGGAGCCTCACAACCACTAGCCTGAGAACTCCAAACCACCATGTAGCATGGGACATAACTCTCTTCTTCCCTTGCGAGAAATGTCATCCTAAACCTGAGACTCCTCACAAAAAGCTTTCAAAAAAACTAGGTATTTTCCTTGAAAAGTTACTGCTTCAAGAAACCAGCATTTTCAAGGGAGGAGGTGTTTAATAAAAAGAAGTTTCTCACTAGCTTGTGTGTGGGAAACCCCTTGAGAACGTATTGATTGGCACCTTGATGCTTGATGCATGCCTGCTTCACCAGACCATGTCCTTAATATTATACACACGTAAAACTGTCATGTCTTTCATCCTGAAGGAATGTGAAAGTAGTCCTAGGGCAGCACAGACATCATGCAAATGCCTCGGTCCTGTCTCTGGCAAATATCTGAATCCTATTTACCCTTCAAACCAGGATAAATAAGGGTTTGTCCTTTGTGGAACTGGTTTTCCAAATTAACTGCAAATTTTATGGATTGAGATCAGCAAGGCAGCAATACATAAGGTAGGAAGGCTACGGGATTTACCTTAGATTTGGACTTCAGCTGCTGGTGCCAGTAATATAACCCTGTGCAGTTACTTGATGTTTGTCTTTTTTATTATTATTTTGGCATATGTCGTATGCATATGCTAGTGAATATTATTGTATTTCCTGCAAATATGTACTAGATCCCTCCAGACCAAATTGTTTTAAATAAATCCATGTTTATAAATGATCACACCCATGTCAACATTAATACATAACATACATGTTGCAGTAAACCTCATCAGAGTTAGAACCAGGGCTTAGTTGTACTAATCTGGCAAACATCTCATTGGAATACTTTACTCTAACAGTTAAGTATAGAAGTGACTATTCCAGGAACTCTGAGAGACACATGCTTGGCTCATTTTTATTAGGTACGTCTGTAAATAGTGGTGCTGTGCTGGCTGGCACCAGAACAGGGCTTGGCCCTCAGCATTGCACAGGGAGCATAAACTTGGCAAGTCTGCCTTACAAATCACATATAAATCAGACCTGCCCAGCAAACTGGTCCCATTGCTAGAGTTCCTATTCCCACACAGAGGATTAATCTTTGAAACCAAGTGCCTTAAAGATGTTTTTGTTTAAACTGTGGCAATGTAAACATTAACGTTTCAAGGAGTTTATTTCTTCAGCAAATATTTTTACAAGACAAATAACAGTTGTCCTATTTTTATATTGCTTTGTATTTTCTTTGTGAAACCATAAAATTTAATCTACAATAATCTGATGAGAAAAGAATACATATCTGCATTAATTTTTTTTTTTACTACAGCTACTGTTTCACAGCTTCTCTCATCCTGCATGGCTGTGTATATTTGTTTTGCTCTCTAGCACATGCATATTATTTTCTATGTGAGTTGATATATGTGTATGGAAATTTAAACTGGAATGTTAAACTTTTATCTTAGTGAGACAGAATATGAACTAATGTAGAGATATATATTGGGAAAATGACACATTTTGGCCTATATCACATGCTAGTTTTTTTCCAAGGAGCCTTGTCATTAATAAAGCAGGCTTAATTTTTCTGCTCCTGGAAGTTTTTGAAATAGAGGACTTTCTGACCTATTCATGCTGTTTCTGAGCACAGAGGAGTGTAGGTACATCCACTTCCAAGTGAAGTCAGTGTGCACGATGTTCAGCAGTCTCAGCTAACAGTCACAGGATGAATATTCGGAAATCTCTCCTGAAAAAGGTTAACTTTCTGTTCAAGTTTGAAGTAGACAATGGTTCGAATAAGCTCTGATTTTCTCAGCTCTAATTAGTATTGGCTAAAGACAGGTATTTTAGCCCTTATCCTTGTGCATTACGCATGAAAGAGACAGACTGAAACCCAAGCAGAAACCACTTATTCTTGAAGTTGTGTATAAAGTTGCCTCAAAAGATTTCTGGATTGCAGCCAAAATGAATTGATTTGCAGAAGAGAATGATGTTTAAGTAAACATGTGTGTATGTATATATCACATCATGTAGTTAGATGCTCAGAGGGCGAAGTAGAACTTCACAAAATATAATGTTTCATCTTCAGAATGGAGGGAATTTTATTGGCTTGAAAAGTAGATCTCCTAATGAAAGTATCTACAGAGAGAGAAGCTGTGTTTGACAAGCCTGTTCCAAAGTAAGGCTCCTATCACTAGTAACAGCTTTTATAATTGAAACAAACAAATCACATCAGTCAAATTCATTTCAGCTACAAAGTTTGTAGCTGCCACCATTAACAATTACATTTGCTACAAGTGTGTGGGAGTAATTTACACTGCTGAGTGTATAATTTTTTTTCCTCCTGCAGACAGGCTTTTGTTGTTAAATGAATCTAATACAGCGATAAGGTTCTCAAATAGCGGTACAAGTTCACCACTATACTTAACAGAGGTTATTTTCTCCAAATTCTTTAAATATAAAATGTACACATCTGGCGCTGTGTGCTTTTGAAAGGTAAAGCATCAGTATTTATTTTTAGGATACTGCTACTAAAAGCTAAAGGTAAAAGAGGTGAATACTAAACATTCACTGTATTTCCTCTGCAAGACATTCCACCTCAAAAAACTTGTACATGCAACTTCTACAGCAGCAAATTTTTCAGAAGTCTTCTTCCCAATCCTTGTGGAAAGGTGCCTGCCAAATTTCTGTCTGTTATTTTCAACAAAGGAAGCACTTTAAAAACTGCTTGAGTGCTTGCAAGGCAGAAGGTGGGAATATGCATGGAACAAAGAAGGATCACTCTGGATGCTGTGATCTCCCAGAAGGATGAATAGAAATATTTATTGTTCTTGTCATCTCACTAATGATTTTGGGGGTGTTTGTAATGATTCTGACTGCAGATTAGCCACATCAGTACCAAATACTCATTAAGTGAGGAAACAGAATTCCTGTACCAGAATACCTGCTTCAAAGAAAGGGGATGCAATTTAAACTGAAGAAATACAAGACAGAGATAAAAAGAATTGAATAGTGTTTAAGCACTAAGCTTAAACATTAAAGTCATCTAATTACATGAGTAGTGATTTGTGATATGGAGAAGCATGAACTGGTCCATTGGGAAACAGTAAGCAGGACATTAAAGAAAATGCTAGGGTAAAACAACAGCAAAGGTGGCATGTCAGCAGAGATCGAAGTGAAATAAATGGAGAGTTTGCACACTGGAAGAAGCATAACCCAAATTCCACATGCAAGGATGGGAAGCGAGGATACAGCAATGAAACAAGAGGAGTGAGAAGGGCAAAAAACCACAACAGGATTCAAGACATGAGGGTACAGCAGAAACAAAACTTCTGTCAGGGTTTTGAACTGGATGTTGAAGGAGAGAGAGAGAAAAAAGGAATATAACAAGAAAGAAACGATTCAGCTGGGGAAGAAATTATTTTAGCTGATGAGTATTAGGTAAGCTGCACAGGGTAAGCTGTGTGCCAGGGAATGCACACAAAAAGAGGTTGAGGTAGGCCATGAGAGAAAAATGATGAGTGACACAGAAGAAAAATAGGTAGGGTTTATAAGATTATAGAAGCAAAGAGGACAAAATCGAATGGGGACCCAAATATTAGGAAGTGAGGAGTGAATAGTTTCATGGTTGAAAATCTGAGTGTCTGGAAAGATGGAAGACTCGTCAACAGTGATGAAAGAAATGTCATGGGGAATGGGTTTGGAAGAAAGACGACAATTTCTCTTCTTTCTGGTTAGTTAAACTGGGGGCAAAGGGAAGGGGGCAGAGAAGATGCCTGTACAAAGGAAGGTCCTGAATTTGAAGAATTAGATATCAAAATTGCCGCATAGGCGTCAGGCAGGACACCAAGGTGGCAGTGAGCTGACCAAGGAGAGCAGTACGTACAAAAGCATGAGAAGATTAAGGAGGAGCACTCAGACATCTGTGAGTCCACATCAGTCAGCAAGAGATGCTCAGTTTCTAAACCTGCACCATGGCACCAAGCCAGCAATCTACAGCTGCTGCATCATCAAGACTGACAACATCTGAGGAAGATTTTGAGTTAGCAATTTCATTGAGGTCTGCACTTGACACAAATCCAACAAATACATGTTGAGCTACAGACTTTCCATATGTTAGAACTACTGGTTCCCCCAAAAGCTGTGGAACATATCTCATGGAGGCCTCAAACAATATCTTCTGAAACAATTTAGCCAGGGCACCTAGAGCAACTTAACTAAGGGCAGCCTTCCAAAAGTTTTCTCTCTGCAGTAAAGAGAAGTGTTAGAACTGATCATGATCTGACAAGGTTTGTACTTTAAAACTGAGTAGAAGCTTCACAGGGAAGCAACATCTCTGTGTCATCTGCCCTGAAATAACTTACAGAAATCTCTGTATTTCTGGTCCACAAAGTTTAGAATGCAGTGCTGGTTTTATTTAAGAGGTAAAAAACCTATGGAATGTAGATGAAGCAAGGATTTGTTTTAATCAGTTTGGACATTTACATGAATCTCAAGAACAACTGGAATAAATAGAATCAAAATTAAAAAAAAAATGGGAGACATTAAACCTCACACTTCTGGGCTAAATCCATCTTATGACTAAAGAGCAGCAGGAGAACTTTTTACACCTTCCTGCTGTTGCTGGTCAATATCAGGGACAAAATATTGGGGTGCATTGCACTGGTATTGGGTACCGTGACAAGTTCCTATGCTCTTACCTGTGCCTGATGCAGGAACAGGTACTGAAACAGGCAGTTCCAGAGAGGTCTAAAATAGAGACCTTTAGGTTGTTCACTGACAGTGGTTCATTTTCCTCTCTTCTCATTCCTTTTTTTTTAAACTAAATATGCAGACAGATCTAAAGTTATATGAAAATTATAGTTTTAAAGTAAAGCTCTTTTAAGTCTAGTTGTAGAATCAGCTTGTGACCATAGCTGAACATGACAGAATTTTTGCTGAACCACACCAGAGCAGATCAGATGTTTGCCATGTGGAATCTTAATTCTTGTAACATATTTGAAGTTAGTATACACTTCCAATTTAAAAGGTCCATGTCAGAAAAGCATGTCTCAAAATATACAGCACCAATCCTCTGCTCTCTTTATTCTAATGAAATATAACTTAGAGAATTTGTCAAACTGCCAATTAATTTCATACCCAACTCTCCTTTCCATTTATCTCCACTCATTTAAAAAAAATCCTAGACTCTTCCGAAAGGAAGTTCATCACCAAATCCTCCCTGGGAAGGTGGATGAGAAAACCATGAGATGGAAAAGAATTAACTGTTAAACCCTGGCCTGTGTTACCATGTTTGATGGACTGGAGGTGCTCTGTTGTTCCATCAGTGGAAGGGAGTGGAAAGAATTGCCTCACTGGGGCAGTGATCCTGCCTGGCACCTTCCCACCCTCCAGCAACGCAGTCATAATCCCCCACCAAGCAGGCAGTGTCAGTTTAGCCTTGGACACCCCACTGCCACTGAGCTGGCTGGTGATGCACACTCTTTTCATCCCTCAAAGGAAAAAAATGCCTCACTGGAGATTTTGCAGGGCACCTGGGTGCTGCAGCAATACAACCCTAGTGGGAAGTTACCTCCTTTAACCTGACCATTTAATCTGGCATGATAAATTTTCATGTAGTGATTCAAGAGTGTACACATCCAGATGATGCTACTGGATGGTTGTCCCTTCTGGCTCACTTTTTTTCAGAATTCACCTTAACATCCCTATTGCCTTGTTCTGTATTAAACAAGATAATAACCTGACACCTCATGGCAGCAGCAGCCACCAGATGAAGGAAAATCACATGAAATCTACATTAAAGAGTACAGGACATGAAAAGCTCTCTTTATATTTAGTGTAAAATATAAGGCCAGAAAATAAGAAAAGCTGGAAAATTATTCCTTGAGAAATAGAAAGTGGTGAAAAAGCTTAGTGAAATCAGACCATTTTTCAGAGGTGAAGAGGCCAGAGAAATCACAAAGTCTGCAGAAAAAAAAAAATATATATATAAAAATCAGAAAAAAAGAGACTGAAGAAGAGAATTTGGGCTGTCCATTAGGGTGGAAGGGGACATGAGGTGTTGAGGAGATTATGAATCATGTCTTAATATGAAAGGAGAAAACTTGTGAAAAATGGAAAAGTGAAAGAATAACAGAAATTAACAGGCACAAAGTTGATATGAATCTGAAATATTTTGGATTTTATGATTTACAGAGAGCAGGGTAAAAGGAATGAAGGACAGAAAGTTTTTCTAGAAAATGTCAGCCTGGCCTTTAAACAAACTGTCAAAATATTGTGCATAGGGATACAAATGAACAAAAGAGAGAAGGCTCAATCAGAGTGTGACAACAAAGTACGATAGTGAATGAGAAAGAAAAAAGTTTGTCTTCTTTTTGAAAAAAAAGGTACAAGTGCATAGGAGGTTATTAAAGTCATGGTGCTTCCTCCAAAGATGATGAATAAGGTAAATTCAGGGGTAAATATAGCCAAGATGAGGAGAGACAAAAAAATATACAGTAGATCAGATGGACAGACAAATGATGTGGAGAGAAGTAAAAAGTCTGCCAAGTATGAAACTGAGTGTAGAGCTGAGTTGGCAGGTAGTACAATCAAGAAGTTCTCCTAGCTCTCTGTCTGACAACCTGGTTTATTAAAGTTTTATAAATGTTTGAAACTGGACTTAACATTTCTGAGGAAATATCTACATAACTATGCTAGAAATCTGATTCCCTACCTTCTCTTTCTTTGAATTCTTGCACCCTGCAATAGTTGCACCACTCACTCTTGACTGATAGTGGAGGTGTGGGGGGTTTACTGTAGGATTTCATCTTAAAAGTAGCTGAGAAATGGATCATTCCGGTCTGAAGGTAAAAATAGCTTTTTCAGATCTTTGCTAACACAACACATCTTTCTTTGGAAAACAAACAAAAAGGATCATATTCCCTATATTGTGTAATTTTTTTTCACTATAATTTATGTAGCAAATCTCAGAATTGTCCCTTGGTAATCTAAATTAAACAGAATAAGTTTTTCCCTTCATCTATGGGATTGACTTACTACACAGAGGGTAGAGTTAGTCTGCCGGCCCTTGGCATTGAAAATGCAAATTGAATCCTGGCCCTGGCGTTGACAAGAATGTTTGGATTTGGTATAAAAGAGACTTAGTCACGGTACATTTCCAGTTCCTGATTATGCCAAAGCAGGAGGGCTGAGTGAATGCCAAGAAACAGCGGTTGCCACTCCCCCCCTGAGGGAAGGAAAAATGGATAGGCTGCTCCTGGCCCACACGCACTTTCTGTATTTCACTCTTGTGAGCCGCCTGAAGAGACACTACAAAATAAGGAGATACATGGAATTTTGAAACGTGTGTTTATTTTTGTTTCTGGTATTTGTTGAGAGGAGACTTGCAGAAGGAAAGTACTCCACTACTGACTCAACAAGCACTTTACCAAAATGTACCAAATGGCTTCCAGTGCTTTTCAAAAACAGTATTTCAGATAAACCCATTTATGGGTCTTTCTGCATTTATGCACAGATCCAGTAGTCCTTTGCACACTGAAATATGAGCTATATTAATTTAGGTGCAGGACTCCTCAGCTCTCTCAGGTTGCTCTATGTAAGGACTTTAGCCTCAAAAACACAATGGACATGCAGCTGTGTCCTGAAAAGTTTCTCCTGACTACTTTCTGGTTTATAAGGCGATAATGGGTGAGCCTTTGTAAGTCCTCAGGTGAATGGACAAACAGTGGCACTAACCATCCTTACATAAGTGAAAACCTAGAAAATACATTTAAAAAACCCCAATCTCAACTCAACCAAACAAATATAAATAGTGCATTTCTTCTGTTATTTTTTCATTCTCCTTCACAAAAGTACATTCTAAAGCACGACTATGAAATTTAAACACTCACAACATAGATTTAATAATCTCTGCTCTATCTTAGCTTCTAGTAGACAAAAGTCGTAAGACAAATAAGTATCATTACTTCTCCTGTATGCTGTAACTGTATCTGAATAAATTCACTGTTTGTCAAATGAGGGAAGGGAACAGGAATTGCATATTGCAACCTTCTCTTTCCAGTTAATTAAGACTCATAGGAAATGTCTAGCTCAATTGTATTAAATATTTGAAGGGGTTACATGGTAGAAACAACACCACTGAAAAGAATGGGAACTTAGGACTTGTATTTGCAGGAGGAGGGGGAAAACAAAAGACTAGCCAGATTCTTGTGGACACCTCTTGTCTCAAAGTGGAAATTTCTTGCTTGCTGGCCAGTCCTGACCTTCCTTTCTATATATGTTATGTACCATAAAATCAGTAAAATAAGTTAAGGGAGTTAAGGTAGTGAAATTTTCTTCCAGGAGATGGGGGAGTGTTGTTAGGTTTGGATTTGGTTTGCTGCTTTGTTTTTGGTGTTGTTTTGTTTTGTTTTGTTTCATGAAAACACCTGTAAGATTACTTCATGGGGATATTAATTGTTATTAATGACTTTGGAGTTGTACTCCATTTCAAAGAGTAAGTTCACCTCAGTTCAGCAAAAGGTGCATTGTCTTCATTAAATGTTGTGGCTGAATAAGGACTAAAAGCCATGTTGAAACAAAAATAGAGAACTATGCAGGAGAGACTTCTTCAAAGTTGACTTTGTTCATTAGCATGTGAATAACCTCTTTTGCAGCCTTCACATCACTGAAGGCTGGGCATTCCCTTTCCTTATCCATAAAGCATTTGTTTTGAAGGGAAGTACATTCACCAACCAGATGGGGAGGCATTACCTCCTTGAAGTAATCCTGAGATTACTAACAAAAGGAGGCAGATTTTTGTCCACCAAATGCACTTTTTCCTCAGTAAAGCTGACTTCAACTTCCTGATTGGCTTTCAGGAGTCTTTTATGTGAAGGACAGCTAAACACCCCTTCCAAATTGTTTAGGAAGGACTTTCTCTAAGGGGGCCACTAATGGATTCAGGCTTGCTGCTCAACCTGAGGAATGTTACTTTCAATTTTTTATACAGATGACAGAGTACATTTTCATACCCATTATTTTCTGAATGTGTTTGCTTAGTGATCCACCATGAATATGCACAAACGTTTGAAAAAGAGAATGCATAATCTAACAGCACCACACTGGAATGCACTGGAGTATTCTGGATATTACCATTCAAGTAACTGAAGCACATTTGATTTTAAATCCCCATCCCTAGAAATATTTTTCCCAGGGTTGTTTAACATCACAAGAAATCCTCAGATATTCTGTTGCCTTCTCAGCTTATTGTTTCTGGAAAAGCATAGGTATTTTTGAAGGTAAAATATTTGTGATTGGTTTTTTCTTACTTTCAACTTTTTGGGACTCTGTCTGTCTTGTAGCTGAATTTGGATTCCTTGGGATTTGACAGCTGAAGATATTTATGTTTGGAAAAGTGTATTCTTTGTGAAACATATGGATTTGTGAAGATAAAACAGCACAGCAACTGGCAAAATCAGAATTGAATAGAGTGTTAAATGAAGGGATTTTGAAGTGTCATGCTGACAAACTTTGAAGCAATAGGCCAAATTCCAGTTTTAGTTGTGGGAACTGAATTAATGTGGGAACTCCCTGCCCCTCTCCATCCGCAACAGAATTTGCCTTCTTATTGCAATAAAACTGGGGTTCTGGTCTTCATTAGGTACATCTTTGTTACATAGGGGGACCTTGAAATTACAGCTTTCATTTTTCTTATCCTCCTCTCTTTTTTTCTAGCCTTTTTACTTGACTTTGGGTGTAGCTCTTCTCTGAGTTATTCACCCTCGATTCCTTTCCCACCTAATGGAAAGAAATGGGTATTTCAAGGGTGTGATTCATCAGGGACCTTTAAAATGTCTGACTGAGGTTTAGATGAATCAGGACTGAACTTAGCTGACCAGGGCATTGTTGACTGTGGTGGGAATATGGAATTACGAGTTGTAATGGAAGTGTCTAAATTCCAGACGTCACCATTTGACCCATTGAAATCCAG
This sequence comes from Hylia prasina, assembly GCA_013397195.1. NCBI lineage: Eukaryota > Metazoa > Chordata > Aves > Passeriformes > Sylviidae > Hylia > Hylia prasina. The sequence goes on from VYXD01007785.1 coordinate 99,137, forward strand.
CCTTTGTATTTTTCTTCACAGGGCATTGAATGCTGATATTAAAGAGATATTTCTCTGTCACTCTATGGAGTTTACTGAGGGGCTAATGACTTTGGAGCCTTCTGTGATTCAGGCTACCTGTCAGCTCAGGAGCTGCATATGAATTTGCCTGAAATTCGCAGTTGGAAGTCTTCAGCCTGAGAAGGTGAGACATTTACACTTTGTTGCTTTCAGAGGAGAACTTAATCTGGTTGTATTTTGCAAACTCCATAAATTCAGTTAGCAGACTGCAGCAGGTGTGTCCCATTTTAGGCTTTCCAGCAGCTCTTTTTTTCTTTACTTTCTTCATCTCTTCCTCCCCCTATCAAGCTCACACAGATCTCCATCTCCTGTTTTCTTAGAAGAAAATTCCCATACTCTTGTTTCCTCCTGACCATGCTCATTAGGGACACACAACTGGTTAAGCAGTCTCACATTGACAGCTTGGAAATCCTTAGCCACAAACCCACTTCCCTGCTACAGACCCTTAGTGGCATCTGAGCCAGCTCTCCTCTTGCCTGAGGAATGGTTCAGCAATTGGAGGAAGTCAAATCCAAAGCTTTTATGTTTCTCCTCCACTGTTTTCTCCTCCTGCTGTATCTCCCCAGCTCTCTGCTCCTTGCTGTTTCATAACACTGACATTACTATTTTATTCTGCCTTCAATCACTTTCACCAGCCAGAATTCCAGTACTCTGGCATCCTGTAGTTAGTGCAGCTGTTGAGAACGTGTGGCATAGTCCATGACCCTTCTCCAGATCTTCTTGACCATGGCTTAATCCTAGTGCAGAAGCAGACCCATCTGTCTGTGTCTAGGGTGTCACAAGCTGGTTGACGCATGGGGGATTATCTGACTTCCCACTGTTCCCATCTGAGCTGAATTCCCTGTTGCTTTTGCTTCTTACAGGAAGAATTGGATGATTTCTGAATGCTCCACTCAGAATCATAAGTTTATGATCTTAAATTTGGAGTCTGGAGAGTGACCCACACAAATTTCCTGATTCTTGATGTCTGATACTGCTTTTCCTGCAAACATTATTTCCAGAGTGCATCACACTGTTTTCTGAAGAAACGAAGTTAGAAACAAAAAGCAGGCTTTGGAGACTGCACAGATACTGATCACCATTTCCACAGCAGAAAGCAAATAATCTCAGATTACCCCACACTAATAAATATATGAATGATTATAATCAGCTAGAGAATTTTGTGGACACTCAAAACATGCACAGTGCAAGCCACTACAAATCAGTTTCCACCGCTAAAGGAAAACAGTCTTCCAGTCAAATACCCCATGGGGAAATGTTCTTCTCATGCATGGCATGTTTGCAGTGGTGATGTGTCAATATAGAACAACCTGCAATTATCTTGGAAAATTTTTTTTTTTGCATCTTAGCATAATCTTTTACACGATTGACACCAAAGTCTAGGTAGATGATTAGGAGAGTGTTTTGAGACGCAGGAGATAGTATCTTCTGGATCTAGCTCTTTTTCTTTAAAAGAAAATAAACTTAGGCCTTGTCACATAGCTACCTTCAGCGAAGGACATCAGCACAGAAGATGGCACAACTTAATTTTTCGATTGAAGTCTTTTTTATTACCGTACCATCCTAGTTTAATTATTGATGGTTCAGAATAGCTCCACTGAAGGTAAGAACATTAGTCCTGGTTGACACCAGGAGAGAGAACTGAATTTAGCTCCCTCTTTCTGATAGTGAGCATTTCACAAGTAGCACAGATTTGTGGTAGGTCCTTCTTGTTTATTTTGTGTGTGTGTCCATATCTGTTTTGGGAGCCTGTGGTAATCTTGCTACAATCTGAAGTCTCAAAATACCAGAAGAAGGGGTGTCTTACATTGTCTCCAGTCTAGGCAGCAATAAATAATTCCTTGGAATACCACAAGGAAGTTGATTTATGATTTGGTTTCTCAAACAAAGAGCCCTGGACAAAGTTCAGATAAGCAAGTAATCTTATGGATGCATATCTGGAATAAACCAGTATATCTCTGGGGCTTCATTCAAGGCCAATATGACCACAAGACAGAAAGCAGAGAGATTGAAAAATATATCTCATATGAAAGTACTGAAAGGGTTTAGAAATTGGCATGTTTTCTCTTCAGGTCACCAGCACATTTCAAAAAGCCTAATTAATTTTAGTGTGTTTAATTGTTGTCTGTTCCCCTCCCTCTGCTTTTTCATTTCCCCTTTATACAGCTTATGAGTCAAAAGTTTTTTAAGACTGCAAGGTTAACCCTGGGTGCATGGAATGTATAAACCAACTTTTCAGCAGTGGGATTTATATGAGGGGGAGAATGCAGGATTTGCCAGGTGCAGACAGATGTAGATGATGCCTGCAGAGCTTTAATACCCTGATGATGGTAACTGTAAACCTGAGAATTCAGACAGTGAGAAGGGGCAAAGCACGACACCAATCTGAACCTTGCAGCATTCCTGAGCTGCCGGTGATGGAATGAGAATTCTCCTCGTGTCAAGCTGCTTTGTTATCCTCTAATTCTGACTAGGCATAAAGGGAAAATAGTTCTTGTTTGTCCATGCAGCTGAGCTCTGCTTAGTTCTGCCTCAGCTAAGCCAGGTGCTGTAAACTATTTTTAAACTGATTTAATTTTGTAGCCAAGAGCCACCCATTGCTTTCCAAGGATAATAATGACTTGTTTGATTCTGAGTAATCTTAGGGCACCTCGGGGCATGAATTAACTGGAGTGATTTTAGTTGTGTTTGGTTATTGTGCTACAGTGAAAACCATGGGGAGTGGTGGGTGACCTATTCATCTGCTGCAGGAGATGAGGGGCTGAGGGAGCAGCTGGGCTAGAGATGGGGCAAAACCACTGTGATTCTTAAGGATGGCTAGCATGGGAATATCATGGCAACCTTTCCTAAAAGCCTGTGCTTGAGGACCTGGTTGCTGAAAGTGGTAATCAGTATGTCTTTAAATTCTTGTTCGTAAGTCACTGTGCAAGGTATGTTATGATTTATATGTATTTATCTGTACTAAGTGTGTAGTAAAGTAGAGAAACAACCAGAGAATATTTTGACTTACTGCAGGATAAGACATGTGGCAGTTTGATCAAGTTCCTAGCAACACATTTGGGTGTGCTCATCCCAGGGATGTCTTTTAATTAAAGTGAAGCTTTGGATGCTCACATCCAGCCAACAGACTGGATCATATGCCAGTTACCCAGATTATTCTTCCACCTGAAACCACAGCACCTAAGGCTTAATATCTTACTAGACAAAACAGGAAAAATTAATCCTGGTTTTGCAAGAAGGTATTGGAAAATAGTTTCTCAGAAATTACCTCATTTGTGCAAGAATTTAAAAACAGTCTGTGCAGTGTGCTGTACAGTGCTGTTCTGTAAAGAATAGTAAGTACAAAGGTTTTACTTCCATTCATTTGATATGATCTATATAATTCTTTTAGGATTGTGCTTCCTGTGATTAATCCCATCATTCAGTATGAATGACTTAAAATTCTTTTGGCTGTATGATGTAATCATGCACTTCATAGTACAAAAGAAAACCCTAAAGGTCATTTGATTGTTCTACAAACAATAAGATGACAAAAAATATAATTATAAAATTGAAATTTTAAAAAAATATGGAGGAAAACATTTTAGTTACGTGTCCTTTAATATTTTTATTATAATATCATTTTAATGCTTTTTTTCATTCAATGCAAAGAACAGGCAGTTCTTATTTACTTAGCAGTTATTTCAGTGGTAGTTTTATTTCCTACTGTGTCTATTATTTATATTCTCAGGCTTTTCTATGTCCTCATAACTCTGAAGCATGCAATTATTTTACAAATATTGTTTAGGGTATCTTCAGAACTTCCCTGAGGCATGGTATATATTGCCCCTCTTTGATATTCAAGGATATGAAACTTGCACAGAGTAAGGTTAGAGGTACTTGCTAATTTCAGATGGCAATTTTGAGTTATCTAGGATGTACATTTTTAAAAATATAATGCATACTTCCCTGTACTTCAGAGTTCCAGCTGATGCACGCTGTAATTGGGAATGCACAGCCCTTTTCCTTCAGTTACAACTCTCTTTAGTAGGTGTACTTGTATACAGCGCCTAACAGATGACCAACACTTATTATTTTGATTTAAGAGATTGTATTGGATACTCCCAGCAGAGGCAAGGATAAGAACAGGTGCCCACAACATCAGCTGATTTAACTGGCTCCATCTTAGTGACAGCCAGTTTGCCGTTCTGATCAGAAGGGTGATTGCAAAATGCTTTTCTTTCATTATGAAGCTATACTGCACCACTGGTGCAAGTCCATCCTGAGGCAAAATTAATTTTGTTTTTTCAAAAAAATTAAAACTAATCAGATCAAAACAGTTTTTCTATCATTGTACTGACTTCCAAATTAATTCTGAACTGAAGAAAACTTCAGAATTAATTTTCAGAGCATTTTTGCTGTTAATGCCGTTGACAAAAAAGCTGACAAAGGTGTCAGCAAGCAGTAACAAGTTGTTTGCTACTAGGTATTGTGAATATTTGGGCTCTAGGGAAATAGTAAGACTTGAGGGGGAATTATGATCTCCGAACCACAGTGCTGTTCATCAGTGTTCAAAATTTTGCCCAGATCTTATTTGTACTGGTTTAACTCCATCAGGTATCTAAACACCCAACAGCCTCTCACTTGCAGCCCCATCCCCTCCAGTGGGGTGGTGTTGAGAATCAGCAGTGTAAAAGTATAAAAACTCATTGGTTGAGATAAAGAAAATTTATTAATTTAAAAAAAAAAAGGGAGGTAAAAGCCAACAAGGAGAAAGGGTGAAAACAATAAAAGTAAACCCAAGAAAAACAATTAATTAAAAAGTGTAATATCCCACCAACCAAGCAATGGTGATGCAGTCCCTGAGTACTAGCAGCCACTGCCAACATCTACCCCAAGCTTTATCTGCTGAGTATGATGCTTTTGGTCTGTGTCCCCTCCCAACTCCTTGTGCCCCCCCAGCTCACACTCTGATGGGGTGGGTGAAAAAGGCCTTGATGCTGTGCAAGCCCTGCTCAGTAATAATTAACATATCCCTGTGCTATCAACACTCTTTCCAGTGCAAATGCAAACCGTAGTCCCATACTAGCTGCTATGAAGAAAATTCACTCTCTCTCAACCAAAACTAGCACGCCTTCCTTCTATTCTGTCCCTTTCCTACCTGTAGTTCTTACTGCCAGCTCCATTTGACTGTGGAATGCTCCTTTCCATCTTCAAAAAAGGCATTTTCCAGTTCTCTGATGCATGTGACATCTCTGATTACTGTGACATTCCCTGCTGGTTCCTGGATGTCACACTGTCCCAAAACACCTGGAATTAATGGTTTTAACATAATATTTTCACTTAAAATAATTTAAAAATCCTAGGAAAAAATCTTTTTTTTTTCATCAAATCTGAACTGAAACACTTGGAAGAGACCAGCCGAGGATAATGATGAATGAGACAGACACAGGNGACTTGGAAGAGACCAGCCCATATATCTGGCAGAGGACAATGATGAATGAGACAGACACAGGGACAGACGAAGGTGTTACATTCATGTCACTGTGATTTATTTTTATTTTTCCTTTCCGCTTTGACTGCCACTGCAAATTTTAAGGATGTTTCACAGCAGTGACTAGAGGCAGTGCAGCATTTCTTTTCCCTCTTTGGTGGACAAAGGTCTACTAATAGTAGTATTGTCAGAGTCAGAGGGAGTTATCTGATCATGATAACTGCCCAGAGTGAAAGACCCAAGCAATACTGTACTGGAGCAGAAAAGAAAAGCAGAACTAGGGAATCACAATGTGGCCTCCTATTTCTGTATTATGCATCCATGTGAATCTGATGCCATGTAAAGCGCTCAGCAAGGTGGTGAGAGGCTTTATCTCAAATTTTCTACCTCACCTAGGAAACTGACTTAGCCGTAGGAAGACCTGGCAGGGTCGAGGAAATCCGGTCTTTTGGTCCCTCCTTTGTTGGAAACATCTGTGACTTCTAGAAACTCCAATGTGCTCCAACTCATTCCTACCTCTCCTGCCCATGAATGACTTTCTGTATGTCCCTCAGCCATATGGATATGTTTGAGAATTAATGTTATTAAAGATTAGAAAAGATTAGGCTGATACTGCAGCCATACAGATCTCACAAAACAGGCAGAGCTTTGGATTATGGGATTTCTCAAGGTTTCCTTCCAACTTTACATTCACACTATTTCAATGTTTGCAGTACTCATATTACATGGTGGTTAAAATCTGATCGTAGATATCTGATAGTATACCTTTAACATGTAGAGACATATAAAAAGCTGTCTTTTGGTTTCAGTGGGAGGTGAGACTGGATTTAACTTACTTTTCCAGATGAAATAGTAAGCTCATTTCCCCCTTTATTTATTTTCCAGAACTTGGATTTGAGGGTGTATATTTCCTGGGGCACAAATGCTATAATGACTGAAGTGAGTGGTTCCGGGATTCTCTTTGTACACTATTATATAATATGTAGCCATAGATAGAGTTTCAGTCACTATACAATAAAAATAACAGAAGCCTGAATTCAGGTCTTGAAAGGTACTGAAAATATTATCAGGTCAATTATATGTTTCATGATTGCATATTTAATTAAGATTTTGATAACTTCATCTGGAGGGGTTATGGCTTGATAAATGAGTGGAATAAAGATACACAGAATTTCAGGCCAAAATCTGGCAGCTGCTTTATCACTGCAGGAATGATTGGAGACTGCTTCCTACGAAAAAATATCCTACATGAGATATAAATGGATGAAGCAGAAAGAACAACAGAATCTGGGGTTTTTCAGTTCTTGGCACTGAAGGTGAATTGGATAGAACAAGAGATTTCTGAACACCTTATCTGAACTCTAAGAAGCTTGGTCAACTTCCAAGTACTTTGAAAACTTTTTTTTTTCAGATTCTTAATTTTTCATGACTTTTTATATCAGTACAATAAACAGTAAATGATTGATAATTGGAATAATAATAATAATGATAATTTTACATGGAAAAAGAACAAAACTTATGCTTATATTAAGATATGGGACCAATAAAAAAAGTAAACATATGAGTCAGATGGATATTAGATCTTGCCCACTATTCTGCTTCAGTATCTGATTTTCCCTGTGTAAATATGAACTCATTACCTTACCTTCAGAGAAAGGTTTTATTGTTAACATACCTGGAAGCAATTCCTATCTTTGATGTACTAAGTTTCAGCATCAATACCAGTACAGCCACATGCTGGTCATTCTACCTAACAAACAGAAGTTTTCTCTTTTGAAGATCTGTATCAGTTGTGAAAACACCAAGGCATGCAACATAGCATAGGAAGAACATGTGGAGAGTTTATAATGTAATTGACTTGGCTAAACTGGAATAAGTATATTGTGTGGCACTGCTCCACTGAAATTTAGCTTCAAAAGAATTGAAAATCCAGATGTCGCCATAGCAAATACTCTTTCACAAAAAAAAAA
>VYXD01007785.1:106686-118284 GCA_013397195.1 Hylia prasina
AGTCCCTGAGGTGATCTAGCCAGCCCAGAGGCTAGGCTTCAGACCCCTGAGGGGCTGCACTAGGCAGGATAGCAAACACGTGGGCTCTTCGGCAGAGCTAGGCAATAGGATGTCTGAGATCCTCTCTGTGGCCACGCGAACAACGCCGGAGTGCAGAAAGGATGAGTCCAGGCCAAGGAGTTCAGGAACACGAAGGTTTATTGAAGGGAACTGCCCAGGACTGGACCGCAGACCCCTGTGCGCACCGCCTTATAAGGGGAGGCAGCGGCAAGGGGAGCAGCCAGCCACAAACCAATAGGAGGAGAGCATGGGAGGGGTCAGGGCCTTGCCTGTCACGGCAGGACCCAATAAGGAAAGGGCCGGGGAGTGGTTTGGGGGGCCCAGCCAATCACTCAACGCCCTGCCTGGAACTTTCCAGAAGACAGGGATCACCTCAGGAGTGATTGACAGGGCTTAGGGCAGGGCTTACAATGAATGACAGGGTGGGAAAGTGAGGGAAGGACCAACAGGAAAAAAACACGGGGGAAAGTGGAACAAACTATTTGGGGACAACAAGAAACAAGTACATAAATATAACATGAACATACGAACAAACCACAACAAAGGAACCCACCCCTCAGGGCAGAAATGAGCCCTGAACAACTTTGAAGTCATATATCTCAAGCAGGTACTTGATTCTACATTGGAACTAGAAGAGGGATACCACAGTGATGCTACAGTGTCCCCTGAAGTCATAACAGGCATATAGTATTGTGGTTATCTGCTTTTAGTATATAAAGCAATAATGACCTAAATGTGCTCTGAGGAAGACTAAGAGCTAAAGGGGAGCATGAGCTTTCAATCAACCTGAAAGATCAGTTATCAAACCTAGATTCTACTGTAAAAAAAAATCTTATACTGAATGAAATATGCCTTCTGTGAAAAGGACTAGTACGAGGTCTAAGTACCTTTTAAGCGTTTAAGTCTTTAAGTCTTTACTGCAAGCATGATTGTTTNCCTGTGAAAAGGACTAGCACGAGGTCTAAGTATCTTTTAAGTGTTTAAGTCTTTACTGCAAGCATGATTGTTTCTTAAGGATCCCACAGGCTTTCAGAACAACGGTAAGTTTTATGAAAGGTGGACAGACTAGTCTGCAATAGTAGTGCAGAGAGCAGCAAATAGTGTGAGAGGTAGACATCTGTTCTCAGATCAATATTTCTAGAACATGGGGCTAATTTGTAGAAGAGTAGAGGAAATCTACTCTGTTCTGGTTTTTCAGCATAGTGAAATTAATATCTTTGCATTTTCTAAGGGAGCAGCCAAGAAATTGAAAATCCTATACACAGCTATACTGTCAATTTCAACAAGAAAAACAAAACACAGAATGGGAAGTGAATATTATTTCTTTCTCATTGCTTTCATCACAGACCATATCTACAATGCAGAAAAATTTGCAGAAAGGACCAGTCTCCACTCATACAGATCAGCTCAAAGTGAAATACACTGCCAGGAGTGCATGTGGATACTATAACGGAGAAACTTGAAATAACACCATGTTTAGTATAAACACTCTGAGAATAAGAAAGAACAAGACAGCATGTTTTATGAGCCATCAGTTTCTTCTTCATTTGATATTCTAGTGTCTTACAGGGTGAAGAGAATAAGGCAATATAGAGCTTTACAAAATCTCAGCCCTCACAGTGAATCATTTTATTTGTCCAGGATGTAATTTCTAAACTACATTAGCCCTTTCTATATGTTCTTGAATCCCTCCTTTCCTCTTTGGTAATGCCTAGTTTACAACAGAAAAATAGAACACAGGAGACATTTTGTTGGTGATGGGGTTTTTGGTTGGTTGATTTTCTAATATTTTTTTATTTTTTAAATTTTTTTGCTGCATTGGACAATATTCATAGTTGCCATTGACTTTATCTTGGATGCACACTGATGTTTGCACAACTCAAATGAAGTGAAAGACTCTTAGCAGAGAGATTCTGATGGATCCTGGGAAAGCTCACCATAAAGAAAACAGGTCAGGTCAGATTCAGAGTTGAATAGACCGAGTGTCTATAAACCAATTTTGGTCTTTCAGTTGCAAAGCCCCTGTTCACTGGCAAAGGAGCCGAAAGCATTCTGAGATGATGCAGAGAAATTCTTCAGTGCAGAACTTTTGGTAAACCTTTTGATATAATGTGACTTCTTACATACTTTAGGAAAGTAATCTACCTGCTTTTCATTTTTACTGTGTTTAAGGGTATAGGTTATGTATAACTTGTTTGTACATAAACATCATTATGATTTTTCCTAAACCTGTAAGATCCTGAACTTTGACTAACCACTTGGCTCTGGATGCAAAAAACCCCATCACTGGCAAAAGCAATGCACCACATGAAAACTAATACTAACAGAGTTAGTTAATTGGAATGTGGTAAATTGGGCTCCAACTGTATCACAGAAAAGGGGATTTTCTGCAGCTGAATAACCACAGATGAGATAATATAACTGCAAGGCCTCCTTGATGACTATGTGAAAATACAACACTTCTTCAAATACGCTGGTAGGTCACAATACAGGTAAAGGGAGGCAACTAAGGGCGCCCACACTATTAATTTACATTTGGAGGTCAAAAAATTATGCAGGCAGACAGGCAGACTTCTGTGGATAGACTGTGGAAATGGCTAGGGTGCAGACAGTCAATTAGGGCATGTGTGTCATTTTCAGGACACAGCTGGAATATAACATCTATGCAGTCAGCATGCTCAGTCACTCAAAACTCAGCGCAGTGTGGTGGCAAGAGGCACGCTGAAACTTCTAAAGTTGAAGTTAGTACAGCAGACAGCATATTGGTCCTTCTCCTGTAAGACTCAGCTGAAGAGACTCAGTGTGACATTTTTTAACAGCCTGAGCCCCGAAGCAGAGTCTGTTTAGTCCAGTTGTTCTGACAAACAAGATTTTCCCCCCACTGTTCTGTTGCTTCTATTGTAACTTTGTCCAAACACAAAGAGGACAAGAGTTTTGGGGCTTGTGCTTTCTTTTGTTGTGAAATGCTTATTTAAAACAAAAATAGTAGGTTTTATCTTTTCCCACCATCTATTTTCCCATTTGGGCTGGTTTGAGTTTTATAGGGTGATTGCATTGGTGCTTGTTCATTCAAACTTGTTCACATCTCTAATTTTCCATCAGACTTTGGAGACGTCAGTCTTGTGGCCTCAAGCTGAATCTGTGTATTCATGGTAGCTGACCAGGCAAAATGGGTAATTGTAATCCACAAACCTTGTTTGTGTATGCAATTACTCATTTTGTAGATGTAGATTATGCCTGGCTCACCTCCAATACCAATGCTAAAAATTCCAATCTTTTTTCAATTTTTAATAATTATAATATTATTTGAAATCAAAGTAAAAGTTAATAATTTAGTTTACTGATGTACTTTGAGCAGCTTACTTGCATTATTCTGTCTCTTGTTTTCTTGTCACCTGTGTCTAAAAGAGTTACACAGTTGTAAAATCTTCGTATCTTTTCTTAGTTGTGTTCAACAGGCCTGATCTAAAAGAGCACTGTAAAATGAACAAAATACTCTGCTGCAAAGACACAATAGATATGTGTTTCATGCTTGTATCATGACAAACAGCCTTATGACCAATAATAAGAGGCAAGCAATTTCGTAACAGCTTGATTCCCCCTAGAAAATGATGATTCCTTGACTCAAATATCAGAGTCGTGCCGTTTTACCCTCTGAATACATCTGAAAAGTAGAAGCCACAGTTAAGCCACAATTCCCCACCAGGCGCCTAAATGTGGTATCTGGAGTTTCTGTTAAAGTCCTGTATTCCTGACTGACCTGTCAAGACTCCATAAACAAAAGCATCGCTATAAATGCATAGCTGCCTTAATAGCAGCTTATGTCTAATCATTTTACAGTGAGCTGTAAACCCATTTCTCAAATGCCTGCAAAGTGTGATGAATGGCCTGGACCTCCCGGTCCCAATCAAAGGCCTGTGAGACGTGAATGCAAGAGATGCTTCAGTGCAAAGATCCAGTTGCTCATTAATGTTTTGCTTTTGCTTGACAAGAATTGCATGACTGGTCCTAATGCTTAATCATACACATGCCACTGATCAGTGCAATGTTGAACTGCATACAGAGCAAAATTGCCATTTAATGTTATTGTTTTCTTAAAGTAGACAATCAATCTTTAAGAAGGCTGGAAACACCAAAATAAAAGAGAAGAGCATAAATATCCCAAATAATTCCCAATTTTGACATGACGTTGCAATCAGGTTTTTCACAAAATGACGTAATGCCCTCTGCTGTTCTCTTTCTTGTGTTCCCTTGGAGAAAAGGGATTTCCACAAAACAACGGTGGCTTTCATTTCACTTCTGTAATTCAAGCCTTCTTGCAGTGTTTAGGGTAACATAATCACATACATTCTGTAGCCCAGGTATCAGCTTCAGTTTTGTCCCTTAAAACCCAGAGCTCTCTCCAAAGACACACACTACTCATCACATCTTCCTGAAGTTGAGACAGGGTCACTAACTGAAGGGCAAGTACACCATGGCTTGATCAGTGCTGTTTGTTTGCACGTGCATCTCCCTGAATTCTCTCAAGGGAAGCATTCCTGGCAGGAAACGTTTCACTGTCACTTTTTTTTTACAGAAGACCCATGTTTTTACACTGCCCTGCATATTTTCTTATTGCTTTGCATATTAATTACCTATATCTTCTAGTGCTGGCTATGTCAGCTGAGTAACAAAGTAAGCATCTGTCAGGATATGAGAACTGCATGAAGGGACCCATTGGCACATCATAAATGACTAATTATGACCCAGGTGTCCCATTGCTACTGTGAGATACAGATTGATATTTTGTTGCTTGATCCATCTGTTGACCATTTTAGAGATTAAACCCTTAATGGGAATTCTGACTGACTAATTCTGAAGCTGATTTAGCTTCTCTTTTATTAAAACAGCTGTGTGGTATCACAGTGTATCTGTAAATAACCTGGAAGTATCCAGATTTTTGTATTCTTACCTGTCAATATGAGATTGTTTTGGCCATGACTTTTTCTCAGCCATGAGATATTGTAAAAACAAACATGTTAAGGGATAAAGAAACCTTCAGATGTCTGAGAATGTTTCAGGAGCTGCCAGTCTGTCCTGTGCCATATCACAGAGATCCCAACATGTTATGGCTTCTGGTTTGCCTGAAACCTGGATGAAGTGGTGCCCCATGGAGCCCACCCTCAAGGTCATGACCAGCAGCCTTGTGCTGACTGAAGGCTTGTAGGGCCATAGCCCATTAGCATGTGATATCCTCACTTATAAACAGTTGGACTGTGTCAGGATTGAAAATGAGTAACTTTCAGACAAATTCTTTGAAGGCTCTTCTGCATAGCTTCCCAAAGGTCTCCTCCTGTGCTTTATCCATTTGAATGGGCATTGCTGTCCCACCACAGACACTTACTGCCTCACGAGAGTTCCCTATCTCTCTGTTTCACTCCCTGAGCTCATCCTTTCAGGTTATCCCTGTTATGCTTTGCTTTAAGCTGATGCCACCCACTCCTATTGTTGACATCTGCTGCCGTCCTGTCTGCAGGCTGCTGCCGGCCATCCTGTTGTGCTTCTTCCACAACTGAGGGCCCTGGCCCCTCGGCTGGGGGTCCAGGAAGCAGAAAACAAACAGACAGGCCAACATCAAAGCAGCCCTCGGCAGTCTCCGCCCACCCCCAATTTCCCCTTCCCATCTGCTGACAATGAAAGGAGCTTCCTCCAAGGAAAGCGAGGGCTTCTGGGCTTTACCCCCCATGGCTGAGTAGCTGCACTCTCTGAGCCCCTATTTTGTCTTCCCTCCTTTCCTCTCAAGGAAAACCGAAGGAACGGGAAGGCTAAGACATTCTGTTGGAAAAGCAGGGCCAAGCCTAGGACAATCCTAGGACATTCTATCAAAAATCATGGCAGTAAAAATTATTGTTCAGATGCTAATTGTGGCAATGTACCAAAAATACAGCCTTGTGCAAGGTGACTGCCTGGCAGGACCACAGCTCCAAGAGGCCCCTGCCTCAGCTCGTACTCTGCCTTGACTGAGAGCTAGGAAACATGTTCTGCCCTAGGCTAGAGAATTCAACACACCAGGAACATTTCCAGACACTGTGGCAAACCAACACAGAGTATCCTACAGCTCATGTTGAAGCTCATAAACTTTCCAGGATCCAAAGCCCCCTTGGAGGCAAGAAAAGTGGCATGCTGGAAATGGCCCCTCAAATGATGACATTCCTGAGCTCTGTGTGGGGATATTTCTGGGCACCACTAGTCTTCCCAGGCCACAGCTGTGGTAGGGATTGTTTTAACAATCTAACTGTCTATGTAAGGGACTGGAAGCGTTTCACAGCTTGTTTCATCTATTAATGCAGAGGTGGCAAATGCTTTCTAGACCCCAGGTCTCTTGTTGGCCTCGGCTTGGTATTCATTCAAGAACAGACTAAACAAAGCATCCAGTCACAACAGATGTTCTTGTATTTGCTAATTGCTTTTTAATGGAGTAGTCTTTTTTCATATAAGAATGTTATGTGTAATCATACTATTTTATGAGTATATGTGCAGATATAAAAGGATTTGAACTTTAATTTCCCAGCCTCTAGGACAAGTCCTTCTGGCTGAGAGATTGTTCCACCTGAAGAAGCGAATGCTCCAGGGAGACCTCATAGCAGCCTTCCAGTAAACAGGTCCTACAAGAAAGCTGTAAAGTGACCTCTTACAAGGGCATATCGTGATAGGACATGGGATAATGGCTTTAAACTGAAAGAGGGTAGGTTTAGATTAGGTATTGCGAAGAAATTCTTTACTGTGAGGATGGCGAGGCACTGGAACAGGTTACCCAGAGTAGTTGTGGATGTCCCATCTCTGGAAGTGTTCAAGGCCAGGTTGGATGGGACTTTGAATACGCTGGTCTAGTGAACTGAGTGTCTGTCCATGACAGAGGGGATGTAACCAGATGACCTTTAAGGTCTCTTCCAATCCAAACCATTGTATGATTCTCTGATTCTTCAATTATCCAGGTTAAGTAGGAACAGTGGAAATTTCACTGCACGGAAAGTAAATAATTCTCAGTGCAATAGAGAGGGTCAAGAGATAAGCATGCAATAGGATATGACAGGTAAAATCCTTCTGTTCTCCTTCCTGCTGCCTATATAATTTCTGCCTTTTGCCTTAAGCGACTACTACTACTACTGTAAACACTGGGTTATTATGTAACACAGAACAACCTGATTACACCATAACATACTTTACAGGAAAAGATATAAAATGTGGCTGGGACTTATTGGGATTTTAATATATTCCCCTTTAAGTGTCTGGTGGGCATATGCCTGCCTATTTTGTATGGTGAACTTAATGCTGGCTGTTTTGAACCCATTGGGAATTATCAGAGTCTGTCTAAATTCTCTAGGAATATAGGTTCAAGTTTAATTCTATTATGCCGTTGTATTCCTTATTAGGAAAAAGGAATATATTAGATATAAAGCATTACAACCAAATAAATCCTCTGTGGATCTAGCCTGCAACACAGAAGTTGAAATTCTGAGCTTTTTTAATACTGGAATAGCACCAATTTTAATATTGGAATAGCACCAATTTATTTTAATCTAATGAGATTATAATCTGGCCTCCTGTCTTTTCATGGCCCTAGCATACTGCATATTGCAAATTTCACTCATTATGCCTAAATAAACATCAATTTAGTAAACTATTTTGACTTTAAAAGAATATCAGTGATTTGCAACCCAGCTCATGGCTTTAATCTCTATGTACTTGGCACATCACCAAGCCTAGAAGTCTGTATTAAAGTAAATGTAAAGAAAGAAAAACAAAATTTCAGGAGAAACAAAATGAGAGGTCCTATAAAAGAGCTCCTATAAAATACCCTAAGTTTTAGTGGTGGCTTTTCTCTCTCAAATAAGTAAATGAATAAACTTACTCCTTCATTCTGCTAGGTTTACATGACATGGCACACTGTATTTTAAGGCAGATTTTCTGGAATCACAAGCAAAAATTTGGGCTGTTTCTCCTTGGAACAGAAAAATAAAACAGTGTTTAGGTGATATCTCAGAGATAAGGAGAGAGAGGACTTTTCTGTCCTTAGTTCTCCACTGTGAATATTTTCATAAATCAGCCTTAGGCAGTGGTATAGCAAGCACCACTTGGGATTTTCAAAGCTCTGAATGTTAGTTTCAGACTGATACCAAGTTAACTGATATTTTTAGCTGGTGATACTTCGTACAGACCTGCTGGAATCTCACACAGAAGCCCAAGACAAACCATAACCAACCCATATCAGCATGACTGAAGGCCGAGTATATCAGACAGAACAGAAATTTGGGTTTGGACGTCTTATCCCACAGGCTGTACTTCAGCCCTAAGGCTAAGACCCATAGGTGAGGGCTACTTTCTAGCTTCTTCATTTTTTAATTAATCTTGGCAGCTTTCTAAAAGTTTTGTTTTAATCCCATTCCAGAACGAAAAAAAGGAGTGTCTCAAAAAATCAGTAAATGTTTATTTTTGAAATAGGATCCTTGTACCAGAGCAGCCTCCACAAATCAGCTCCAAATGTGATACAAACCTATTCAATGTATGCCAATAAGAATTGTGGCAAGAGGTAAGGCTAGAAGTAAGGCAGAATGGGATTTTCCTACAAATTTCCATTAAGGCTGCAGACAATCAGTATTGTTCCCCCTCACATTTTCAAGTCCTTCTTACGCTGTTCTATTTGAAGAAAACAAAAACAAACAAGCCCCAAACTGTGGATTTCTCATGGCGAAGAAAGAGACATAGGTCTCATACAGGCAACAGAGGGTCTGTTTAGGATACGTGTCAATATTTTATCTTTCTATAATTCAATAGAAAATATAAAAACTGCAATACAAATGAACACATACAATCAAGCAGAGCCACATGGTGGACCATAGCCCAAATATATTTTTTCTCCATAGTGTTTTAATTCGCTAAATGCGCAGAGATAGCTGGGCTCAGCTTAACAATAAATAAGGCCATCCTGCCATCTACTGGCTCTCTGATATCAAGGCGGTGAAAATCTGCTCTATCATAAATATGATAAAAATGAAACTGAATATGCCTCAAAATATTCACAGAATTACATAAGAATTATCAGTAAAAAAGAAAACAAGCTACCAGGATTGTTCTTAGTGTGTCAACATGTTTTGTTTTGCTATAGCATTAACAAAATCAAAATTCCATCTTGACTATTTCAGGTGTCATGTGACATTTTTATGTAAGGTAAAGCTGGGAAAAGAAATCACTTTGATTGTGTTAAAATACTTAGGTCTGGAAAAAAGGATTGTGGGTTTTTTTCCTCTCTTACAATTTTATGGTGCAACTATTTCTAAGCCCTTTAATAATAAATCTCTCTCCTTTCAATGTTCCTTAGATTTTATCCCTGACTTTTAGTAATTTATGATTTTTTTTTCAGGTTACAAATTCTACTGTATTTTTTTTTAACAACAGTTTCTCTGCAAAACATGAAAACACTTTCTTAGTTGGTTATCAGGAGCAATTATGGTCTTAGACTTACTTTTAAACAAAGAGTAATTTTATTATTTAGATTTTTCTGGGTTTTTACACAAGATGAATGTAGATCACTGCAAGTCTCAGACAGGGTCACTGATCTAATGCAGAGGAGTTCTAACTACCCCCGCCCTCAGAGCCACTTTGCAGTCTTGTTTCCTCAACAGAAAAGGCTTTTACATTAGCCTGGAACAGTCTGGGAGATTTCTGACAATGTTTTTGGTAGTATTTTTGCTGATGCAAACCAGCAAAGATGGCTTTGGTCCATGGTAGCTGTCTTCTGACAGACACACAAAACTTGTGGGTTGAAGGTCTGAGGTTTTATCTAATATTTGCTGGTGAGTACTCTGAAATCAAATCACTGATATACAATAATTCGTTTCAAGATGCGAAATGTAAAGTTCTAAAAACTGCAGGCATCAGTTCTGGCTTTAAGATTGAACTGTGTTGGCTCTTTTAGCCAACAAAGAGACCCTCTGATGCCTGTGTAACCTATGTCTCTTCTTCCCTATGAGCAGTACGCAGGATCACCCATCTTTCTGGCAGTGATTTTACTCCAGAGCCTGTGTAAGCACAACTGTCCATACAAGAGTAGTGGGTAGAAGATTTAGTAGGATTGACCTACACTGGGTGGAATCCTGTGCACCAAGCTTTTGTCAGATCACCAGAGGCTGTGTTATGGATAAAACAGCAGCTGTAATAAATAAAATTTCCCCATAATGGGGGAGCTATGGGGGTGGCTTCTGTAAGAAACTGCTAGGAGCTTCCCCAAACTGGACTTGATGCTGGCCAAGGCTGAGCCCCTCACAGTGATAGCATGTCTGGTACAACATAGTTAAGAAGCTGGGGAGGGAGGAAGGGAAGACGCCTACACAAGAGCAATTGAAGACAGAGAAGAGAGGAGGGAGAATATGCAATAGAAAAAGTTCTGCAGTCAGCCAGGTCAAAGAATAAGGTGGGGGAGAAGGTGTTCCAGGTGCTGGAGCAGAGATTCCTCCCTTGTGCTGTTAAGAGGAGGAACTAGAGAAAATTTGGATTGGTGTCGAGCCTGGGGTGAAGGGAAGGGTAGGGGAAAAGTGCTTCTAAGATTTGATTTTATTTCACATTATTGTACTTCAATTTGATTTTCTCGAGTCTGCTTTGCCCCTGAAGGTAATTGGTGAGTGATTTCTCCCTGTCCTTACCTTGATCTACATTAGAGTGGCTTTGATGGGCATGTGGAATCTTACCAGTGTCAGCCTTCCACAGTGAGGAACAACCTGAACAGAGAGGAAAGAAATGTATTCCTCTATATCCTGAAGCTGCATGCAATGCAACGATACACTAGGCTGGGACTACAGGCAAAGGTCGCTCCTCACTTATCCCTGGTACACTGAAGTCCTGAAGGACTTAAAATGGCATGTTCTGGGACCTGTTACACAAGATCCAGAAAACACTTGGCCCTCAGAGGATAAAAGGTTTTCTCTTATCACGTATTTCATGTCTTCCCTCAACAGGGACCTCAACGCAGAATTCAACCACAGGAAAACAAACATGAACATTCACCATAATAAACAGTGAAGAGAGATTGCAGGCATGTGTCAGGGAAAAAACCTTTAAAGAATTCCAGAAAAAGCTACTGCTGAAATGTAAGGCCCCAGATTCCATTCCATTGAAGCTGGATTTGCAATTTCATTCTTAATCCCTAAAACAACACTAACCTCGATGGTTGAGGATTATTCTACTCAAATACAGATATTGGTCACAAAATTCAGGCTGAAACTTGCCAGGAGAACGAAACCACCATTTCATCAGAACTGCATATTTTGTGAATGCCCTCTTCAAGGAAAGGATTGAGCCTCTTTTTTTGCTCCTGTTGACTAAAATACACTAGAGAGTGTCTGCCTGCCATCACTATAATGGCAGGCATCCTGGAGTACCTTATCATATAAATAGATCTGAATGTGTAATTCTAACTTTATGGTCTTATGAATTAAACAAATCTGGATAAGATGGTTTCAGGACAACTAGCTGGGTTCAGCCTATTTTATTTTATTTTATTTT
>VYXD01007786.1:792-42312 GCA_013397195.1 Hylia prasina
CACTTCCCTGGGTGGGTGAAGGGACCAAATCTGCCTGAGAGGTACTCCTTAAAGTTACTTATGGTTGTCCCTTTGCTTCCCAGACAGTCACAAATTCACACACACACACACAACAGTCCTGCCTTATGCACAATGAGATCTTGTCCGTGACACCAATTAATGTCACGATCTGCTAATGCAAGCGGGGTTCATGATGGTTCGAGTGATCAAGAGCACAAAAGACACAGCAGGCGACAAAAACAACTGCAATTTTTGCTCAACAACAGTATACTTTATTACAACTCAATATGCGATAGAATGGTAGAAAGAGAGAGAGAGAGAAAGAAATAGAGAGAAAAGGGGGTATAGCTACCAACAGAGAGACGAGTCCTCGTGGCCTTCTGCCAATAGATCTGTCTTCTTTCCATTGGGGAAATCTCAAATTCAAGTAACTTGGAGGGGTCTCTTTATAGTCCCTTTTTGAGGCGACAGGCAGTGGCCAAAAGGTGGGGGAAGGCTAAATAGCAGGTGCAAAGAACAGCAGGTTCAGAGAATAGGTACAGGACAATTTCTCAGGGCGAGCTGGTCCATAACCAACCTGCTGTGACATGTCCATTGTTCCTGTACTGGTTTGCATCACTCCAGTGAGCACACCTGCAGACAATAGTTGGCAGTCATCCCACCTCAGCCATGGCAGAACTGCTGTAATGGGATTTTAGGGTCTCAGTCCCAGTCCTTGTGGTCTTCCTTGGCGATAGTCATGAGGTAGATGAGGGAGCTTGGGACCGTCTCTTACACTAGGCCAGTCTCAATCATCTTTGAAAGGTCATGGCAATCTGGAGAGGTACTTGAGGACTTGAAGACAGCAAGTGTCACTCCAATCTTCAAAAATCGCAGGACGGATGACCCAGGGAACTACAGTCCAGTCAGCCTTACCTCAACCCCTGCATGTGGAAGACAAGAAACCGATTAGTCAGGATGGATTCACCAAAGGGAAATAATGCCTAACCAATGTGATTGCTTACTAAAATGGGACAAGTGGTTGGATAGATGAGGGAGAGCAGTGGTTGTTGTCTACCTGGATTTCAGCGCAGCTATTGACACTGTCTCTCAAGATATCCTTGAGAGAAGTGGGTGTTAGGTGAACATACAGTGTACAGTATTGAGAACTGACTTAACTGCAGATTTCAGAAGGCTGTGATCAGTGGCACAGGATCTGGTTGGAAGCCTGTAGCTAGTAGTGCTCCTCAGGGGTCCAATACTGGCTCCAGTATTTAACTTACTCATCAAAGGCTTATTTGAAGAGCTAGAGAGCCTCCTCAGCAAGTGTGCTGATGGCAAAACTTGGAGGACTGGCCAATACCCAGAGTGCTGGGCAGCCATTAAGAAGGACCTCAACAGCATGGAGAGATGGGCAGAGTGGAATTCTGAAATGCAGCAATGGCCACTGTGGTATCCTGTGTCTGGAGAAGAATAACCCCATGCATCAATACAGATTGCAGGCTGACTTTCTGGAAAGCAGCGCTGCAGAGAAGAACCTGTGTGTTTTGGTTGACAAGAGCCAGCACTGTACCCTTGTGGTCAAGAAGGTCAATGGTATCCTGGGAAGAACATTGACAGCAGGCTGATCCAGCCCCTCTATTCAGCCCTGGTGAGGCCACATCTGGAGTGCTGTGTCCAGTTCTGGGCTCTTCAGTACAAGACAGACAATGAGATCCTGGAGCAAGTCCAGAGGAAGTCAATGAAGAATATGAGGGCACCAGAACATCTCACTTATGAGGAAAAGCTGAAGGAGATGGGCCTGTTTAGCCTGGATGATAGATGGCAGAGAGGGAATCTTATCGATATCTGTAAGTATCTAAAATATTTGAAGGGAGGATGTCAAGAGGATGGAGCCAGAGGCAGTTCTCAGTGGTGCTGAGGATGAGACACAATGGGCAGAAACTGATGCACAGGAAGTTTTATCTGAACATGAGGAAGAACTTCTTTTCTGTGAGGGTGACCGAGCACTGAAACAGGTTGCCCAGAGATGTTGTCGAGTCTGCTTCCCTGAGGATATTCAAAAACCATCTGGACACAATCCTGAGTATCATGCTGTAGGGGACCCTACCTAAGCAGGGAAGTTGGACTAGATGATCCACTGTGATTGCTTCCTACCTTACCCATTTTGTGATTCTTTAATCATGACTCTGACAGTGGTTAAACATTCTGTTCCGGTTTTGGACTATAAGATACATTTTTTTAAACCACAGCTCAAAGCACATATAAGATTAATGTACGTGGACTTAGCCAAAGGACAACTTTCATTTTGGTGAATCCAATAATTGGATAATTGTTAATAACCTATTTTGAATGTGCATACTGCCTTCACAAGAGAAAGTGGGCAGCCATACTAGTTAGGTCCTTTCCAACATCTAGCTTGTATTTGACAGACTCACTACAGTGAATGTTGCTTTGACATCTTGCTTTGACAGATTTGATATTGCAGAGTTCATGTGCTGATGAAATAGCACTGATTATTCTCTACCAGATACCTGTTGTGGAAATACACAGGACAGAGAGTAAAACAGACTTAATTAGCATAGCTGGTTTGATAACCAAGATGCCATGGCAGGAACAAACAGAACTTTGAACGTAGCCCTGGTTCCAGGCCTGATTGTTTTTGGTTCCCTGAACTTCTTTCCCAGGAAAAACTTGGCAAACATGATCAATGTTTTTGTAACAGTACTTTATGTTATTCATTCCCTCTGACAGGAGGGACTTCTTGATGTCCTCTGGTTTGACCAATGTGATTGAAAAGGTTTGCCTTTGTTTCACCAATCAAATTGGTCTGTGTAAAATAGTATATAAGGGAGACACCATCCCTAAATAAATAGTAATTTTTAGCCTTCCGATTCTCGGAGTCTGTGTCGTTTGTTGTCTAAAATAGCGACATTTGAAGATTACAGGAGATGGGATTAAATCCGTTTGCGGGAAGAGAAGAGATTCAATCAAACCTCTGCAAGCAAAGGATGATGTAAAATGTATGAGTTGTTTGTATGATCTTTAACCTGATTATTGTAGTGGAAAATTATTAACCTTAGCAGACAACCTCATGCCTTAATATTTCAGTGGAACTCAGAAAAACCANTGGAACACAGAAAACCCAGACTCTCTGATAATTATTGAATTGGTCTTTTTGCCTAATAATATGCCCAAGACTATTTTCATGCAAGATGAACTTATGGCCGTGTTGATTGTCAAAGCTCGCCGAAGACTAACCTCCTTGGCTGGAAAAGATTTTGATAGTATCTGTCTACCTCTCACGATATTTTATTTGAATTGGTTGCTACAGACATCTGAAAAATTGCAAATTGCAAATTGCTTTAGCAGATTATCCAGGGCAGATATATGTCCATCCGCCTAAACACAAATTGTTAAGCTCTTCTTTTAATTTAGTCCCCAAGCCAACATGTTTTGCCTAGCAAAATTGTACAAGCTACACTAAGCCACTCCTTTTTTCACCAGAACGCTGGGGCTTTAATAAGACTTTTTAAATTAACTCCTGCACAGGCCTCCAATATTAATGCTGTATCCTGACTGTCGGTGTTGCTCCCTTCCTAATGTGAACACAGTCAACCTAAGAGGTCTACAGAGCCTACAGATTTGGCAAACAGATGTAACACACTTTCCTGAATTCTGCTGCTTGAAATTTATGCATGCTTCTATTGATATGTATTTGGGTGCTCTGTTTGCCTCAGCTCACACAGGAGAGACAGCGAAGGACGCTTGCCATCATTTTGCCGCTGCCTTTGCCACATTAGGAATTCTGCAACAGATTAAGACAGACAATGGACCCATATACATTTCCCATAGAGTTGCAGATTTTTTCTCCTTATGGGGTATCACCCACAAAAAGGGCATATCCCACTCCCCCACAGGGCAGTCTATTATAGAGCATGCCCATAGCTCCCTCAAACATCTTCTGGTACAACAAAAGGGGGGAGCCAGCAACGGTCCCGCTGAAAGACTACGCAAGGCCTTGTATGTTTTTAATTTCTTGAACTGTTCAATGACAGACTTGAATCCCCCTATGACTAGGCATTTTGCATCATCCGCGTCACTTTTCAACAAGGAGAAACCACCAGTACTAATCCATGACCCAGAATCTGGTAAAATCCTAGGCCCTTACCCTTTGATCACTTGAGGGAGGGGCTTTGTTTGTATCTTCTCAGAAAAAGGACCTTGCTGCATTCCTGCAAAGAATGCAAAGCCATTCTGGGAACCTCTACCGGCTGACGGAGGCCAGGATGCCACCAAGTCCCCGGGAGAGGAGGAGGAGTAGGAGCCCCATCCCGACTGCAGCTGATGACACCTTTTGTCCAAACCTAGGAAACTGTGAACTTTGGGTTTCATGTCAGTATAAACAGTGTGGAAATTGGTGATATCGCAGAGCCCTTTTGGACAAAAGCATAGTGTAAATCAGGTATAAAACCATTGAATTTTTAATTATAGCAGGCCACAAGAAAAGCATAGTCCTCACCTCCCTATTCTCAGGAGGGAAGTTTTGAAGAAATCCGAAAGTAGCCATATTTGCAAAGTAGAATGCAGACAAAACAACTGAATGCCTTATATTTGGCTGGTCCTTGACCAATCTTCAGAAAGGACAAGAAGGGGATAAGCTAAAAGGGCTTTCCTTTTTTTTCGCCACAACATAGTTCAAAACAACCAAACAAAACCACCATGGGGTTAAGTCAGGCGCTATGCTTATTAGCATTGCTTGCCTTTTGTAGCACAGCCTGGGGTGTTGATCAACCCCCAAAAAAATGTTTAGATAACTCTGGCTAATGCAACCAAACAAGATACCTTATGCTTAGCTACCGCATCCCCAGAAAATCCAGTTTCAACATGTTTAGTCGGTTTGCCATTAGATGGCTGGCTAATACCAGAAACTACCAAAAGCATTGTACAGAGCTCAGATCCCATTGATACATGGGATCAGTGGACTCCTTACCTTCCTATAACACCCTTGGAACCATAGGAATTAGAACTCCTGGGTTCTGTAAAAATGGATTTTTGTGTTAATTTTAATTACACAGAAAAAAATCAGTCTAAAGCTTGTGATGTTTCTCCCTATCATCCCATGTAAAAGAACCAGACCTTTTGGTGCAATTGCACTTCTGGGAGCCCTTCTAAATCCAGTAACGCCCCACTGTGGCTGCTACCAGGAATGTTTCTGGTTTGTGGAGATCGGGCCTGGGCAGGCATCCCTTCACACATAAAGGGAGGTCCTTGCAGTTTGGGACGACTGACAGTGCTAACACCTAATGCATCTGTGATTTTACAGCGCAGATATCCCCACAGAATAAGGTGCAGTTTGCAGCATTTGATGAATACTGCGATGATGAATTGTCTTTGTGGTCTGTGACCCAGATGAATTGGGCCTCTTCACTTTTGCCAGGAATGGCTGCAAAAAAGGCCTTAATTAAATAAGGTAGCCTGCTGGCTGGCAAAACAGACAAATGCCACCAGCTCGGCTTTATCAAATTTATTAACAGATGTTGACAGTGTAAGGCATGCCACTTTGCAAAACCGGGCCACCATTGATTTTATCCTCCTAGCCGAAGGCCATGGATGTGAAGATTTTGATGGAATGTGTGGTATGAATCTTTCTGATCATCAGAATCTATCCATAAAAGCATACAGCAGCTAAAGGATAGTGTGTTTAAACTAAAAGTAGAATCTGGATCTTGGCTAGGTAACCTGTTTAGTGGCTGGGGTTTGACACCTTGGCTAAATGATCTTTTTAGGATAGGAATGCATGTGATGATAATAATTGTATTAGTTATGATACCTTGCTTGCTTCAGTGTGTGCAGAGATTAATTAATAAGGCTGCTAAAGGAGTGTTTTTGGTTGATACAGGAGAGGGAGATGTGGAAACACACAGGACAGAGAATACAACAGACTTAATTAGCATAGCTGGTTTGATAACCAAGATGCCATGGCAGGAACATACAGAACTTTCAAGATTACAGAAGATGGGATTAAACCTGCTAATGGGAAAAAAATTCAATCAAACCTCTGCAAGCAAAGGATGTTGTATAACGTATGAGTTGTCTGTATAATTTTTAACCTGATTACTGTAGTGGAAAATTATTAACCTTCCTGAAATGGTGTATAAGCTTTTGGAAAATCTGAGTAAAATTGAATTCTGATCACTGAATCAATCTTCCCGTCTCTCCATCAATCGTCCCTAACCTGTTGCAAGGACAAATGAGCCAAATGAGACAGCTCTCTAGTCTAGAAAAATCTAGAAAACAAAATGCAGCTAGAAGATTTCTAACCCCAGCCCCCTGTTCTGGGTCTAGGAGTAGGATTATGTGATGAAGCTGTTTTGTTTTTCTAGTAAATGCCAGCCTTTCATGGCTAACTGGCTGTCCTGTTGGTGCAATGTGTTCTCTCACAAATGAAAGCGTGCTGGATGGAATGAGGAATGTGAGGCTAAGAGCCAAGGAAAACATTTCTGTGGCCTAAAAACCTGCCACCACTCAGCACCTGTCTGGGCATGAATTGAACATTGTAGCACTTGATCCACATCAGTCAGACTGAGAGATGTGTGAAATTTTCAGCTGTGCTATTCTCGGTACTTAAACACCCTCTGGGAAAAAAACACATGAAGCACATTATCTTAACCCCTTTATGGAAAGCAGGCAGCCAAAAGTGAGGCTTGCTCACTTGCTTTTCCATCTCTTGTTTGTGGAAAACTGGTAGAAGCAAAACACTTGCAAATCAATGCAAATTCTAACCTCTGCTAGGTTAGAGGCACTGGAGGATAATGGAAACTGGGGAAATAGGGAAAGAATGGGGGAGAGAGAGAGAGAGAGAGAGAGAGATGGATTTCAGCCTAGAAGTGCACATTATATGCAGTTCAGGATAATACTTCAGTTAGTTACTTCTTAACAAGGAAATTCTATTTGTAACTGTTCAGCTGTGGTAATTTGTGACAGAAGAATGATTTTTGAAAAGAAGGAGGGCAAGGAGGCCCAGCTGCAAGGAGTTAAAGTGACTGAAAGCAGGAATGCCAGAGACATACAAGTCCTTGCAAGAGAGTGAAGTTGTCCTCCACGAATTGTCCTGTAGATCATCCTGGAATCTGAGCATTCAGGGTCCAAGCCAACAGTCACCTCTGGGCAACAGTATTGGGGTGGGGAGGGAATCAAGGACTGGGCTGGCTTGTCCCATGCAATTGCACTCTGGACTGGTGCTGCTGCAAATATGTATAGGAAATATATACTTGTGACACATCTTTGCAGACTCTCTGTAGAACTGCATATTGCAGTCGGACTCTGCTCAATGCAACATTCATTAATTTTATATTTCAGCACAAATGTGTGTGTAATTTTCTTCAAGGGGTAACATTATATTTCCCCAACAGTTCCCTTCCTTATTTTGATTCCTTCTGGTACAGTTACTTGTTGTGTTGCGTTGCAACAGAGTGCACCATGTCCCAGGAGGGTGCAGCTGTCGGTGTAGGGCATGGGAACAAATGAGATGGGTCTCCATTTTATTAAGCTCAAGAATCCATTTAATTCCCCCCGGGGACAAGGAGAGGAACCATCTTTGGTTATGGAACAAAAATGTGTATTCTATTTCATCTGTTGAAAGCAGCTGGGGAGATGTTTTTCTTTATCTGTTGTAACTCCAGGGGAGAGGGGGGTGAATGCCTTCTGATAATGACCCAGTTGTTAAAACGAGGTGGGGCAGTGTTTCTTATCTCTTTCACCATCCATCCACCCTCCAGGGGGATATCTTCTGTTAATGGGCCATTAAGGCTCACCAACGACATGACATGTTACATCATCCCATTGTGAGATGCTTCACCCAGTGGGGGCAGGGCAGCCAACCCTTTCTACCTAGATAAAACTGAGATGTAGAAACATGAGGTATGTGGTTCCACTGGATTCCCGGAGGAAGACCAGACCTTTCTCACCATCACTGGACCCTTTTCTACAGGATCACCTCTACTCCAACAGAACAACATCTGCCACTCCAGGAAGACTTACTTTGGACTGCTTCCAACGTCCTGACCAACAAGGTGTCAGGTTGCATTTCTGACTCTGTCAGGGTTTCTAGGATTTTTGTTTGCTTGCTTGTTTTTTATACTACTACATTTGTATTGTTAATATTCCTAGTAAAAAACAGTTATTCCTATTCCCAAGTCTTTGCCTGAAAGCCCTTAATTGAAAAATTATAATAATTTGGAGGGAAGAGATTTACATTCTCCATTCCAAGGGAAACTCCAGCTTTCCCTAGTGGATACCGGTCTTCCCAAACAAGACAGGGACAAAGACGAAAGACCCGGCAAAGGCAGGGTTGTGGGGTTTTTTAGGGTATTGCAGGGGTGGAGTTTAGGCTTTGGGTCAGGGGACGAGTTAACACAAGAAGGGGAACATCAAATTCCTGTCTCCTTAAAACAGGAGCACTCCACAGTTACTCAGCACTAAACATGAAACGAACAGTAAATAATATGCAGAAAAATTGTGTAGTTTCAGTTGTCTGATCATAATTTAAGATTCTTAATGGACCTGAAATTACCTACAGGTGCCAGCCATTCCCCATGAAAGTCTGAGTGAGAACTGCTTTAAAGAAAACAGTTAAGTAAAATAGAAAACAAATTATGTCAGTGCCAAGATAGTGATGGGTAGATTGCTTGCACTGCACACAAACTCTCATTCTTGCTCTCACTCCAAACATAATCTGAAATCTGAAACTTTAAAACTCAGTTTGACTAGCTGGTACATTTACACATTCCTTTATATTTTTTATTTTCACTTCTTGAATTATTCTAAAAGCCAAACACAGGAAATAGAGAACAGGATATTTTTTATACCTAAAGCAGTGCAAGGCAGGATAGAAAATAAATGTGCAAAAAGCCTCATAAATTTTGGGATGAAATTGCACTTTCATGAAAGATCTCTGGTCAGTTGTGCAACTTCAGAACTCAGTCTTCACATATTTGGGTTATATATGAGTCTGAATTTTAAAAACTAAACTTCCTATGAGTTTTCAGTGAACTTGTGAGTTCATCATTGTGGCTTAAGCTTGGCAACCCAATAGAACCTTCCATCTGTCTCAGGTCAGACATGAGCTTTCACTTTGCCTTTGGAGAAGTACCTTGTGGTGTCTTGTTACAGGTTAAGTTGTATATGTTCTGTAAGATTTAATGTGTTAGAGTTGAAGTCTGCATTGTACCCAGTTGGTTTCTTCCCGTCCCCTCCTGACTGTAAACCCTAAATGGTTAGCCCCAGATTTCCCGCCCTGTCACTCATTGTTAACCCCTCCCCTGGTCCTGTCAATCACTCCTTGAACGGTCCCTGCCTTCTAGAAAGTTCCAGGCAGGGCGTCGAGTGATTGGCTGGGCCTCCCCGACCACTCCCTTGTTCAGTTCCTATTGGGCCTTGCCGTGACAGGCAGGGCTCCCCCCGCCCCCATGCTCTACCCTGGTTGGCTGGTGGCTGGCCACTCCCCGAGTGCCCGCCCCTGTATAAAAGGCGGTGCACGCAGGGGTAGTTGGCTCAGTCTTGGGCAGTTCCCCTGTTCCTTAATAAACTGTTCCTACTGCTTGAGTCTGAAGCTCCTCTCTTTCCGCGGAGGCATAGTTCGTGGGCCCAGAAGATCCAGGATCCTAGGCCGCCGACGTAGCAGCCGCAGAAGGAGGCTCTAGGCTTCAGGGCTGCCTAGAAGCTGTCCCGGCCGTTACAGTACCTTTTATTTAGCTGTTCATAATTAGCCTCTACAGGAAAAATGGTAAGCGAAATGAAGAAAAATTAACAGATATTAGAGGAATTAAACCCCATAAGTATGTATTCTATTTTCCTGCACATTACCATCTTCCAAGATTAATTCCATATTTACATGTATTTTCTTTCTCACGTAAGAGATTAGTATATCTAAAAATTACAACTTTTTTTTTTTTCCAGTTCATCTCAGCTACAGCAATACCAAAACCCAAGGGAATAATTTCAATACCATCAAGCAATTTGCCTTGTGATATTGTCTTGGTTTGAGACAATTAAGGAGAATACTCTGTAATGAGGTTGTTTCCCTTTAAGGGTTCCAACAATCCCTTTCCACCAACAAGGAGCGAATACTAATAAATGAAAGTGGAAAAAATAACAGTTTATTAATAAACAGAACACTAACAGGCAGAGGGGAAAAAGGGTAAATAAGTGCTAGATACCAAACTGCTAAATCCCGCAACCACACTGGAACAAAGAGACCTGAAATGCCGGAAATAGCTGTTCCCAATACCAGGCCTGGCAGGATGGCCTTGGGTTGGTAGGACAAAGTGACAAGATAGTATCAGATTCCTCGTGGGAAGGCAGGAGCCTCATGAAGCAGCTCCAGCAGCAGATGAATGCCTGACGGCACATCTGGAGTCAACCTCCTCCCTACAGCAAGACACAGCAAGGCAGACAGGGCCAGGCAGAGCAGCTGAGCTAGAGACACTTGTCTCTTCCTGGCTGGACACTGCTGACAGTCACTGGGGCCAGAGTGGGGCTGCTCCACTCCACTACTGTCAGTACAATGCCCATGGCTTCAGACAGGCAGCTGTGGAATTTGCCCTTAAGGCAGTTCTAGCACCCTTATGGCTTTCAGAGCCAAGGAAAATGGGGAGAAGGCACCTTAAAAGCTGAAAAAGAGAACCCAAAAGCAAAAGAAAAGCCTGTACCTGAACAAAGACTAAGCAGCCAGTGAAGCAAATACTATGCCACGAAGAACCAAAAAATCAAAAAAGTCCTGGGCAGAGAGATTTAAAAAATGCCCGTAGATAGTAAACCCCTTCTGCTGCAGAGTCTTAAAGATACAGCAACAATTTCTGGATGCAGATAGACATGGAATATAATAACATTATGAATTACCCCAGATATCCAGCCTTTGCATCAAAACGGCACAATGGTAAGAACAACCTCCTGACACAGGAGCTTAATATGCAGTTGCTTCTGTATCCTGTGCTTTTATTGATCCTTTAAATGATGGCTTTATGAGACAAGTAACAATGAATAAGCTTCAATAATTGAGTCTGAATAAGTTTTTACATACTCACCCAGATCTTATCTTGGGTCTCAAAACTTGTGCTGTAAAGGGCACATATACTCTCAAGATTTATGAGGCTTTGCCCATCTGCTTTTAGTGGAAATATTATGTGAAGAGCTTTTTTAATAATCCATAAAATTAATTGATGTTAATATGTAGGAGATGTTCAACTCTTCTCTTAGACAAGCTTTTTGAGTTTTCCATGTTCTTGTTCTTAAGTTTGCCAGCATGGTTATACTTCCTTTACTCATCCATAATAATGTTGATTTCTGATGAGAAAATATTGTTAGGGGGCTTTTTTTGTTTTAGGTTTTTGTTTGTTTCTTTGTTTGTTTTTTAATAGATAAATTATTAGTTACCTGTAGTATATTATATTAGTTACAGGTAATTGGCAACTAGTATATTACATTCACAATATTTCACCAGAAAACTAAACTCCCTTCTCTCATGAAACCCTAGAAAAAAAATTTGAAAATTACAGCTGAGTCAGAAACTTGACTGCTTGTCTTGGTTTGAAAGACAGCTGTCTGCTAAGGAAGGCAGGAGCCTCCCTTGGAATGGGAAATATGACCCCCTTCCCTCCAAATTATTATAATTTTGAAATTAAGGGGTTTTCAGGCAAAGATATGGGAAAAGGAATAATAATTTTTATTAGTGCGTGTATGTGTTACAAGGCAAACAAACAACAATGGCACCACAACAAACAGAACCAGAAGCCCAGTGACAGCCTTCTCCTGGCTGCAGGCACTTTCCCCTTTGGTGTAGTTATGTTCACAACCAGCAGGGTGGGTGCAATGGTTCATCCATGGCTGCAGGAGGCGCTCCAGGGCGAATTCAGGGATCACATGGTAATGGTGGCTTGACTGGGACAGGAGGGGATGGAAAAAGGGCCTGCTTTACAAACGCCCCAGAAGCAGCCAATCCTAATGCTCAGCAGGACTCTTGGAAGCAGCAACCTGGAACTGCAGGACCTCCCAGCAGGCAGAGCGTGAAAAGCACAAATGTGGAGCAATGACAGTCCAGAGCCTGAATGCAGTAAAAGGCTCTTTGGGATGCCCTCACCAGTTCTGGCTGTTTTTTTGGATCCTGGCTGTGTGGAGGGTGAGGGCAGCCCTCCATCAGGAAACAAGGGTGGTCCCGGGTGCTGGCGGGACACGCACTGCCTCTGGGCTTCCTGACAGGAGCAGTAAAAGAAGCTCAGCTGGCAAGCTCAGTCACAGTGGCAAAGCAAAACAAAACCAAAAAGAAGCAGGCAAACCCCACAGGAATAGCAGGATTCCTGGTCAGAGATACTGGAGGCGTGTATCCTGTTGAAGCACCCACCAGAAGAAAGAATGCCTCTTCCCTTGCCCTCAATTCCCCACAGAAACCCCAGCTCAGCTTCCATTCATTGTAACAGCCCCAGAGCCAGGGAGGATGAAGGGTGCTACAGGGACAGCAACCACCCCTGGGCACAAAACAAAACAGATCCATGACCCCCGAAATAGGATAGGAACATAAACCATCCCCAAGACACTGCTTTGGAAGGGCAACTGATGCTGTTGTGATGAAATATAAGTAAGCAGGAGAATTTACATGGAGATATTCCAACAATTATCTAAAATTTATCATGTATGATATGTTTCAGTTCTTGCACCATCAGATCTCTTGCCTGAGTAGTCATAGCATATCATGATAGAGGAAGCTTGGTAAGCGGGAAGTTCACTTTCTCAGTGGAACATAGGTGATGAATAATGACTGAAGTATAGTTGTTAGTATAAGTTACATTGTAAATATCAGTCTGAATATCTGATCTGAAGAAGCATTTTTGGTATTTATGCAGTTCCCTCAAACAGAACTTTGTTGGGCTGTTTGAAGAAATGCTATCAAATTAGCAAAAAGGAAGCATAACAGCTCCTCAGTGCTGAACAGTATTTTGTATGGTCATTGCATGGTGCTGAAAATCATATCTGTGGTACTCAAAGACAAAAAATATGTAGTTATTTGCATGTCTGCATAATATCAAACATTCTGTTATATGCATACATAAATTGAGAGGGTAGATTATTTGCATATTGAGGACTGGAGAAGAATAGAAAGGATAGGGTTTTTATGATACAAAAAATATAGATGAGTTTACAGTTTCAGAAAGCTTGCTTCTTAGTGAAGGTATTTCACTGATATAGTCTTCTGTGGTGATTAATTTCCTAAATGTTCTGTTCACCTCAAAATGTCTGAGTTGTAAACCTTCCCTAAATTGTCATTCAGTGTAACCCCTGCCCATCACTTTATCCTTGGTGCCCTATGGGTTCACCCAACTTGTCCTACCTTCAGTATCCCATTGGTCCAGCCCTTGGAACTGCCCCTCGCTCTGGGTCACTCTTAAGGGGAGCTGTGAGGGCTGTCTCTCTCTATCTGGCTGGTCTCTCAGGAGGCTGTCGGTCTGTCTGGTCTGGGGCTAGTTTAGCATCTCTCCCTGGAGGCTCTCCGGGTGGGGGCCATGCCCCCTCCTGGGGAGGGACCCTCGAATAAACATTTAATCAACACCCTGAGAAGCTGTGTCGTGTCTTGCCTGCCAACATGTCTTAGCTGCTACACAACTGAGAGACTTCTTCCCAAAGGCTCCGGTAAGGCTCTTGTACCTCCCCTTCCATCCTGGACCCAGAGGTATGTTGCCCTCAACCTCTGCTGCTGCTAGCCAGGCCCGAAAAGGAGCAGGAAGAACACAACAGTCTTCTTCCCTTTTGTCTTCGGAAAGTAAACTAATTTTGTTTTGGGACCTTAGTTTGCCTACCTCTTCAAAAGTGTGTTTTGGCACTGGACATGCCATGTTATTTAGTATAAAAAAGGGATTATGTTATACTCTAAATCTGCCCAGGGGAAAAACGGATAGAGATATTTTCATATATATATATATATACATCTATCTATCTATCTATCTATCTATCTATCTATCTATACACACATGGACACATATGGTTTATTCTTTTAATTTGTTAACTTCTAGGAAAGAACCTGCTTTTCTGTGAAAATGAGTGTGAAGAGCAGATAGATTGAAAGAACTTTTGCTTGCCTCTGGTAACTCGGCCTAAGAGGGGTCTCCTGGGGTGTCTTTATGATGCTTGTATTCCCAAATCATCTCTTCTGTTTATGTTAGATATTAAGTTCTGTGCCTTTAAGACTCGTTCCAAGAGCAAAGGGGGATAAAAAGAATTGCAGAGTTTGTTATCAGAAACTGCACTTGCTCCCCCGCATCCTTCACACAGATTGTGTTGTCTGCAGTGGATTGCAGGAGAGAGCTCTCCTTTGCTTTTAGTTAGTTTTTAGCTAGCTGAGGCAGAGAAGTTCCCCAGACTGTGGCTTTTCTTTTTCTTGGAGCTGTTCAAACCTCCTTGGACTAGAAAACCAGAACACCAGGAGCTCACACCTGTGGCCCACCAGAGGGACTGATAAAAGACTGAGTGAGCCAAGCTATAATGGCAAGGACTCATGGCAAGGACTTTCTGAATTTGCCATCTCTACAGACAGCAAGAGGTTTTATTGTTTAACATTATTCATTTTTAATGTTAGTGAATAATTTGCTTGTTAAATAAACAGCTTTCTCCCCCTTTTGTCCAAGGAAACCTTTTCTCGAACCAGCTGGGGGAGGGGCCATTTGAATCTGCTTTCTAGAGGGACCCCATTGGAACATTTCCTACCAAACTTGCCCTAAAACAGGACATATATGCACTTTTTATTTTAGTTTTAAGGATTTTTTAAAACTATGACTGCTGTGTGAATGTGTGTCATTTTTTGCCTCACATACCTTAGTGAGAAATCTGAATATATTTTGTGATATAGTCTAGATGACTCTAGGAACTAATGATTAGCCTTCCATGTAGTCCTATTTTCTCAGAGAAAAATGATTTGCTACATTAAGAAAGTATTGGGAAATCTACTTCCTTTTGTGCTGTTTTTAATGTGAAAGAGGTCAAAATAATGCTACTTGGTGAACTGCAGAATCTGCATGGGTCCAGAGGTATTAAGAAATACCCATTTTCTTTTTGTTTTTTGCAGAGCACCAGAACAGACTCTGGGAAAGGTAAAAAGGTAGTATAAAATATTGTAATATCATGGTGGCTCTTTTACATGTGTCTATAACAAGGAAGTAATTTTGTACCAGAAAAATGTCAAAGACTGAAAAATTATTAAATTTGGAAACAAATTATTTTGGAAACAAATTAATTCAACTCTCCTAGTAAATTTGGTTATTGGGCAAAGTTTCCCACATTAATAATGTAAACTACCTAGGAGGTAGATTCTAAATCCTTATGGGAATTTACTATTAAAGTGTCGTTTTAGTGCCATTTGAATAACTACTGTGAAATATGAGTGATTTTCAGCAATTAAAACAGTTCTGATTTTTAAAAATCTTAACATATTGACATTTACTAGTGTTTTCCATTAAGTTCACCAAAAATAAAATGAAATTTTACATCTGTCCCAAAATCACAAAACAGTGCCTGCTACAGGTTTTGTAATGTATGACTCTACTCAATTTTGCCTTGTAAGAGTATGGTGGGAAAGATTTCTTTTTCGGAAACATTTGTGTTAGTCCTCTATCTGTAGGGTTGCTAGCTTGACTAAGATGAAGAAAAGAATAAAAAAACTAAATAAAGGTCAGAGAGGAGAAAGGAATGAAACATAAATTTGTAGACATTTCTATTACTGTTGAACAGTCCCAGTTTTTAGTACAGCTTGAAAGGAATTTTAAAAAAGGAATCTTGGATCCACAAATTGGCAGATATAATTTATTATTGTTTTAATTAGGTAAATATATTACATACCATGCATAATCTAACAGATCCCCTTTTGGAATCTCTGATATTTTTTTTGCAACTATTTTGTCTATGATTTCTCTCTGTGAGATGTCTTGTCACAGACTGAGCAAAATCTCTTTAAGGAAGTTATATGTTTTTCATAATTGTGGAAAATGAATGAAAAGTAACTCAAAACTCCAAAAATCTAGAAGTGTGTCATTTCTGGAAGTTATTTATAAAAGGTGAGCTCATATTTCATCTTCAGATTTCAGGTAACTGTTGAAACCACTTTCTGCTTTGGGTCTGCACTCACATGTCCTGTGATTTGCACAGAAACATGAAAAATTACTGAAGTTCTGCATTGATAGCGGTGCTTAGTGAAAAGGTAATAAGATGAATACTACTACTCAGTTTTGAGCCAAATTTAGGTGACATCAGTATTTTGATAGCTTAAAATCAATACACTATGGCGTTGCTTATGGAATGTACCCATTGCATTCAATTAACATGAAGATGTAGGTTAGCCCATGGTTGGTTTTATGTAATTGTCTCAGCCATCCGACAATATATACAGTAAGAGTTCTGAAAAACTCAGCCCTCTAACTCACTTGGTTAATTATGTGATCTCTTTTAAAAAAGAACTTTAGTCATAGTACCCACTTTATACCCTGAAATATCCTTGAAGAACGTGAAGGAAAAACAATATGATACTGTCTTAGGTTAAAAATGTAAGATGTGCCCAAAGTATGTATTCTATCGCCATCTTCATGAGGTGTTGGAACCAGGTGGGACAGTGTTTCCCTTATCTTCTGCTAATGGCCCATCAATGCCTTGCCCTATGACTCATAGATAACTCCCTCCGGAAGCTGTCTCTGTTTAATGGGCCGTCAAGAACCCATTACATGACTCATAGAATGATATCAGCCAATTGTGAGATGCTCCACCCAGGGGGAGGAGCCAAGCATTCCCACCTGCATATAATCCTGGGTTTGGGACAGCAGAGTCAGCCTTTCCCCCACTGGATTTATGGAGGACAAGAGCTACCAGACCTTTCTACAAGACCACTGCTTCGACAAGACCATTTCATCTGGACTGCTACCACCACCCTAACTAACAGGGTGTCAGGTTGTATTCTGACTCTGTCAGTGGTATTTTATACTATTGAATTTATTTTATTTTACTTTATTTTACTGCTTTTCTTTTGCTCTTATTAAATTGTACTTCTGACTTGAAGTCTCTCACTGGTTTTGCTTTCAAACCAGTGCAGATACAAATTGATACAAAATGATGAAATGACAGTCCCAGCTTTTAAGTCTAGGAAAAGTGAATGTCTTACTAGTTGAAATAGAACAAAACATGTATTTGGAAATATGGAATAGATGTTTGTACAGATGTGATTTCTTAGATCTATCACCTTCCACTGTGAGGAATTACAAGTTCTTTTAAAATGGATGGTCTAGAACAAAGTTAAGTCCACCAAGACAACCTTGTATCTGAGAGCTGTTTATTGATAATGAAAAACAAACGAGCAAAAAAAAGTTGCCCCACTAAAGGTGGCTAGAAAAGACAGAAAAGGAGGAAGGAAAATGGAAAAGGAGTGGGTTGGTGGAGAGAGAGAGAGATGAGACAGAGAGAAAATTGGGCATTACCACCAGTGGATCAGGGAGTGTTGTTGATGTCCACATGACAGGACATCAACAACACTCTGCCTTGGTGTGTGCACTATGCCTGCTGGGGAGCCTGCATAGCTCTCAGAGGAGCATGGCTCCATAAGGCAGAGCTACTTCAGCGATGGGTGGCCAGATATGCAGTGAGTGAGGGGGTGCTTGGGTAAGAGATCAAGAACAGTGTAGGGGCAAGGATCACAGTGGTGGGCTGGATCGGAGGCAGGCAGGGTTGGACACAGGTGGCTCAGGCAGGGATGCAGGGATGAAGTTGGCAGGGAGGCACTCAGGAACACAGGGGGGCAGGATATGTGGTGGCTGGGAGAGGCGAAAGAGGCGAAGGGGTAGGCAGGACACAGGTTACACACTGTTGGGGGTTAAAGGCTCGGAGGTCAGCTGGTGTGCTGATAAGCACCCAGATGGAGGGAAGGCGAGAATGTCAGAGTGGGCAAGCACCAGCGGGGGAAGGAGAGCCAAAGAGCAAGCTGGAGCCAGGGCAAAAGACAAAAAGCAGGCTAGGGCCAGGGCAAAAGCCCCTCAGGAGGCTGGAGCAAAAACGTAAGACCCAAAAGGCTCCCAGACCCAAAACGCTCAAAAGATAAGACACAAAAAAGCCCATGTCACCAAAAACCAAGTCTCAGAATGTGCTAAGAACTTGTGACACAGTTAATTTTTATGCCCCCTGGCTCCTCCCAAAGTCTCCCTGCTGACAGACCATTGGCCTAGTCCAACCTTCTACTGCAGTCCTTTGGTGGAAACCTTTCACCATCTTATTGGAGAACCTCTCTGGAGGATACAGTGTCTTTGATGCTCCCCTGCTGACTGCCTGTCCCATGTGAGACATGAAATGGTTGCCAGGCAAAGTCTCCCCAGAGAAAAAGCTTTAGTCTATCTTCTTCTAGCTGCCTCCTGCAAATCGCAGGTGTGCACCCCCTCCCCCACAGGCCTCTGACAACCAGTGTTGAGACAAATGAGATTGGCTCCTCACACTGACCATTATTGACTACATTGCAGGAAGCTCTGATTTTTATCTGTGAAACATAAGTGAGATCAAGAATCAGTGTTAGGAAGTTGATATGAAAGTAGCTTGAGTCTTGATTTCCTTCTGTGAAGAATTTGAGAGATATCACTGATGACAGAGACAGGAATGTGACAAGAACACACCAAGATCATGCAGCAGTAGCTGAAGTTTATTGTTGGACACCCTCTTTAATAGGACTTTCAAATTTTCTGCTCTTACAAACATGATTGGTTAAAGGTCTTAACTCCACCCAACTCACTGGCCAATGATATGGTTGCATTCATGGTTCAAAGGGATAGGTTGAGGTCTCCTATTTGAGTTTGAATCTGACCTATCAGTAACATGCCTGGGGACTTGTTTACTTCTGTCTTCTAATGAGCTAGGCTGGTCGAGTTGGTGTCTGTTATGCCAAATGATCTGTGGAGCTATAGACCAGCTATAGCTGTCACAGAAAGAAATAAAGGTACATTAATATTTTTTTAAGATTGTTGATGTAGGTTAGCCTATGGTTGGTTTATGTAATTGTCTCAGACATCCCACAATATGTACAGTAAGAACTACGTGATGAGTGATAATAATTCAAGTAAGCTATATCTAACAAGACATCTTTACTATCATTCTTGCACTTTGTTTTATCATTCTATGTGTGCATTTTATATCATATTTAACATATATCTGACATGCAACCCATGCTTGCATCTTTCCACATGCAGTACTGCCAGAAAATGTGAGTATTGCAGGATTTTAGAAATACTTTAATGTGTTTGAAGATGGCGACCTAGGCAAAGTATATTTACTGTGTAATGCATTAATGAAGAGTGGGAACGGCAGGAATAAGAAATGTTTTAAGTTAATTAAACATTTGAGGTTTGTTTACATATTCCTGACCTTCAAAACTCTTCAAAAAATAATAATCTCTCAGTGCTTTGGAATTTTTGAATTAGGAACAATCATTGAGAATTTTTTCAAATAATTTGAAAATTAATTTAGGGGCAGTTTTCCCATTGGGGAATATATTACATAATGTTGCAAGTTATGAGAAAAAAATTGTGGATTTTGTGATATAGAAAGAATAAATAACTTCATCAGTGCCAGTAAAGTATATGTATGCTTTCCAGATTTTTAGGATTTGATTTTGCACTGAAAACACGTTTGTAAATTGGGGAAGTCAGAGCTTAATACTTTGAACTTTATTCATAGAAATACATCTTCAAAATGAGTGGATCTACTTGCCTGGAGAAAAACTGAAAGTCTGAACATATATGTTCCTCAAGTTCCTGTCTCTAGAACAAAATTTTATAGGCACAATTGTACTTCAAGCTACTAAACGCTTTACAGTCAACTTTTCCAAATCACTATAACCCTCTACTTAAAACCCCCTCAAAAAACAAAACAGCAAAAAACAAAACCCCAGAACCACACCCAAACCTAATCCCAAGCCAAATAAATATAAAATAGAATAAACAAGCCTCCCCTTCTTTAGGAAAGATTTAATGTCTTAATGGCTCATCTGCAGAATGGGTGTCTGACCAAAGCATAAACTGTTGTTTTATTGTGCATTTCTAAAATACTAATATCATTCAATAAAAGTTTTTTTATATTCAGTTCCTTCTTTCCTTAGTTGTTTTACTTCTCAGTTATAGGTTTTTGCACTTTGCTGCCTGAAGATGTCAAGTCAATCTTCAAAAGAATATTTAAGTAATTTTTAGTAGGTATGAATTTAGATGGTAGGGTATGGCTTGGACTGCAGAGAATGTAGTTGAATAGATAAGGTTTATCTTCCTATATTCAAGGTTCAGGTATATGATTCAAGTACAAATTCAGTCATACTATCTGCAGGATTTCAAGTAGACCTTACCTTACAGACATCTGCAGACATAAAGGGAGCTTTATTTTTATGTAAAACATGCAATTCTCAAATTAATCTATTTTTTGTGGTCTGTTTTCCATCATAACTTAGTAAGACAGCATTAAAGTAGCTCTACCCTATCAGAAAATGACAGCAGGAAGTTTAGCTTACCTTAAATTCTAAGGGCATATCATATGCAATTAATTTTTATTTTTAATTGATTCCATAAAGACACAAAGATTGAATTAGCAAAGTTGGTATAGGGTTTTTGGTTCGATGTGGTATTTTAACTAAATACTGAAGCATAAATTGAAAGCTACTAATATGCAGTTTAGCAGCATGGCAGGATGGTGAAATGCCGCTACCTTCCTCGAAGCGTCTCCTTCAGATGCTGCTTGGAGTAGACCATGGGAACAATCATTTCCAGTTCATGCACACACACACACCACAGAGAGCTCAACAAAGGAAAGACAGGGAGGGCCTTCTGTATGAAGGATTCCAGCGAGGGTTTATTATGTCCACCATGCCGAAGGGATCAGGGACAAAAGACCCAGATCAAAGGAGTGCCCTGGGTTAAGTATGGGGTCAGGAACCAATGGTCTGAGGGCAAGGAGCAGTACAAGGGCAGGGCAAAGGGCAATGACTTATAGGAGGCATGGGGGAAGGCCATCACAGATACCACAACTAATGGGGAAATAGGGAAAAGAGAAACCTTGAGAATTAGGGACATATATGAACAATGGAGGTGGGCAAAGCCCACAGACCAATGGGGAAAGCAAAACTGAGGTAGATTGACATAGTGTTGTAGAGCACCACAGGAGAAGCCTTTTTGCTCACCCTAATCTATGAGGCTTTCACTAAGCCTATGGGAGATTATTCCAAGGCATTGGCTTAGACATGTCCCTGACAGGCTTAGGGGACTCCACAAATCAGCAAGTCCACGTTTTAATTTATGGAAGCATCAAAGAAAAATTGGATCTTTGAGATGTTTCTTTATGGATAACTTAGCCCTTAATTGTCTGGTATAAAAGAAGCCCCATCAAATGCCAAAGCATGACAAATCATGTATTACTGGAAAAGTGCTATAATTGTGGTTGAATCAATTTTTAATGTAATTTTTTATTTAATCTGAAATAATTTATTTGAATTTTTAAAAAATTAAAATATTGTAGGTCATATTTCAGACCACAAAAATAAATGGTTCAAACCAGATGATACTTTAAATATTGTTTTCTTGGTACATTGCAACAAAAGGTCAGCTACAGTGTCAAAAGATTGAGGGCTATAAAACAAGTAAGAAAAGTGTTTTCAGAAATTACAGCGCAGTTTTCCCAGGCTAAAAGAAAGGGTTTTGGTAGGTTTTTCCCTTTATTTTTTTCCCCTCTTGTTTTGTTTGTCAGCTTTTGTTGTTGGTTTTTGTTTTTTCCTTTCACTGGCTACTGTATCTGCAAGCCAAAAAGAGGCATACAATACATTAGGTCTGTACTGAGGTAGCATGAATATATTTCTTGTCTATTCATAGGCAGTTTGGTAGGTATTTTACAAGTAGTGAGTTAGGACTCAGTCTGGTCTTCTGTGGCTGTTGTGCAGCCAAGAGAGGCAGTTACATTTTTTGTTTTGCTAGTTATTTGATACTTTCTCATCATTACCTGTTTATACTGAGCTGCCTTCTGTTTTCCAACATAGGGGAACTGTTCCTTGTTAGAAGGAAGACATGGATGTTTAAGCCAGAGACCTGGACTTGTATGTTTTCAACTGACAATCTCCTCTGGAATGTTTGGCTTAACTCTTATGAAGGTCATCTGAGACGGAACTCAGGAGGAGGGACCAGTCACAAAACAATGTGCTTATACATGTGTAATAGGAACAGCAGGGGAGTTGTATTTGTAATTTTTGCTCTGGGCTTCTTACGTATTCTAGAATCAAATAGTGTGTTTTTAGGACAGTAGCTAGCCCAAATGAGAAGCTTGGAAGGAAACCAAACTTCTGTCTTCTCCAATGTGTATTCTAATTACCTATAGTCAAAAATGGTTTCATTGAGATTTCTGGATATAAAATTTAAAGTCTGCAATCTGCTATTAGTCATATAGACCAAACTAAGTCACTGAAAGGTATTTTTGTGAGCTGGACAATTCCCGGTATCCCAGTGCAGATCACATTACACAAATCCCACTCTTGGCTTTCATGACTACAGATATACTTTGTGTGCCTGGCTGGTACCGTCATCACTGGACAATGTTTCCCTGGAGAGGAATGTTTATATTACTTTTTAAACTCTAGCATAATAATAGATTTTGTCTTTCACAGCTTTATTTTCTGTTTATTTTCTGAGTACTGGTCTATTTTTTTTAGCAATTAGATAAGGA
This sequence comes from Hylia prasina, assembly GCA_013397195.1. Lineage (NCBI taxonomy): Eukaryota > Metazoa > Chordata > Aves > Passeriformes > Sylviidae > Hylia > Hylia prasina. The sequence goes on from VYXD01007786.1 coordinate 23,527, forward strand.
AGATGCAGCCATATCCTGTTTGATGACCCACCTTTAAGGGGGAGCCCCCCTGAAAGTGGGACATCACATCCTGTCAAACCAAAAACCAAGATACTTCATAATTTCAAATTAAATTTTTATTGATGTTTTGCCATCCAATAAATAATATAAGCTTCTTGTTTTTCACTTTTTCCTCTCTGTTCCTCCTAGGTTGAACTGGAATTTCCCTTTGTTAGCATGAAATTTTTTGTGCTTCTGTTCTTTGGAGTTGCTGATCAGTTATCATTATACAGTATCTGTTTTGCTAGATCTATCTTCATTGCTTCTCTGCTTTAAGGCTAAAAATAACTGAATACAGCATGCCTACTCTGAATAATAGCTTCTGCTCATTTGAGTAAAATTTTACTTCTTTTTTTTCAGGGCTACCAGTGCAAATGGTTATACTGCATTTCGCTTTACAACAACAGCTATCATAGGGTTGGACTAGATGCAATGCAGAATGAATAAACTTGGGATGATGGTAAGGATTGTGCAGACCCTTGAGAAGATGAAATAAGAGTATTTCTATGTTTTGATTTTTCCTAAACTGTGCAACTGAAACATTATTTTCATATTTACTCCTAATGACTGACATATAAACAGATAAGCTTTATTAAATTTCGCTCTCATGGTATTTGTTTTAATTAGCCAATGAAAAATCTGGGTGACTGATGGCAAACTGAAAAGGATTGAAAATTTACAACAAGCACTTATGGTCCAAAAAGATAAGACAAAAGAAAAAGAGAATTTTAAGAACTCCCCTTGTCACAGACTAAAACTATCTAGATTAAATAAAAGCTTCTGGTGTTGGTGAAAGAGATATAATGAATATATTGACCAACTGAGATCCAAAACAGTGTGCTGCTTTGCTCAGTGAAGTAATTATCAGTTGAGATAACTTGACTGAGGAAGTGGTGGAGTTTTTACTACCAGGTAGAAAACCCAAACCTTATGTACTTCTAAAAAGATAAAGTTCAGCCCAAACAGAAGGTATGTTATGACAATAGTTTTTTTTGATATGATAATAATGTCTTGAAAAAAGTACAAATCAAAATCATTGTGCTGGCCTTCAGATCAATGAATCAGCTTCTATGTTTAAATTCCTATTTTCCCCCCTCTTTTTAGAGCACAGAAAAATGTTATAAGTAGGTTCCTCAAATTATTCTTTCAGATAGCATTCTGAGATCATTATGGAAAATAATTAAATATTAAGACATGAAATTCAGAATGGTTTCTCATTTAAAAATTTATATTATACACTTTGGAAAGAAAAGGTTTTTTTCAGGATGGAAACTAAGGATTGGAATAGCAAAAATGAGAACAGAATATTTCTTTAAAATAATAGTTTATTTGTTTTCTCAGAATAGTTAGTATTGGTATCGTAATTTATCATTGGGAATTGGGTATCATAAATATTTGTCTTATTGTCTGAAGCTATGTTTATCCAAAAAAACCAAAGGCGATATAGGGACAATATTTGATGTTATTCCTTATAAATATATGTGTTATTTATTATAAACATAAGAGTTATAGTCAGGGGTTATGAAAAGTAGCTATAAAAACAATAGTTACAAATTAGCATGGAAATTTTATTCAGCAAAATTGTTGTATTTATATATTATTTTGAAAAAATGCATATGGTCTTGAAAATGCAGATGGGACTGAAAATAGTCAAACTATTTCTAGCTCATGCAGCAGTTCTATTAATTACAGTAATATAAGGTATAAGTGGAACATTACAATTGTATTTGTATAAATTGACTGTGACACAATTCCACACAGTATGACTGAAATATTTTTAATTCTGTCTCATAGCTATATGCAATCTTTACTTCCGCGCCATGGAAACACTTCATCAAAATGAGCTTTGTTAAAGAAGTGGTGCTATTTTTACTCATATTTTTCAATACCATGTCATTATTAGTACTGTTGCAATAATTTTCTTGATAAGCAATGCCCAACCAGTCACAAGTGGTGTTACCCAGACCTCAGTATTGGGACCAGTCCTGTTTAATATCTTTATCAACAAACTGGACAAGAGTATAATTTGAGTGCCTCATAGTCAATTTGCAGACAATGCCAAGCTGGACAGGAGTGCTGATCTGCTGGAAGATAGGAAAGCTCTGCAGTGGAATCTGAACCGGCCAGATCAATCAGTCAAGGCCAACTGTATGAGGGTCAGATAGGTCAAGTACCAGGTGCTGCACTTGGCTCACAACAACCCCATGTAGCACTACAGGCTGGGGACAGAGTGGCTGGATTGCTGTGTGGTGAAAAATGACTTGGGGGTGCTGGTTAGCAGCAGATGAATGTGAGCCAACTTGTGCTCAAGTCGCCAAAAGGTCAGTGGCATCCTGGCTCGTATTAGCAATAGTGTGGCCAACAAGACCAGGGCAGTGATCATTCTCCAGTACTTGGTGGCACTGGAGAGGCCACGTCTCAAGTCCAGTGTTCAGTTCTGGGCCCCTCAGTACAAGAAAGACACGGAGGTGCTGGAGCATGTCTAGAGAAGGGCAACAGACTGGGAAAGTGTCTGGAGCACAGGTGTTATGAGGAGTGGCTGAGGGAGCTGGGGTTGTTTAGCCTGGAGAAAAGGAGTTTCAGGATAGACCTTATCCCTCTCTGCAACTGCCTGAAAGGAACATTCAGTGAGTCCACTTCTAGCAGATGCCAGTGACATGACAAGAGGAACTGGCCTCAAGTTGCATCAGGAGAAGTATAAATTGGATATTAGGAAAAATTTCTTAACGAAAAGAGTTATCAAGCATTGGAACAAGCTGCCCAGGGACATGATTGAAGTATTTAAAAGAAGTGTAGATGTGTATGGTTTATTAGTGGACTTGGCAGTGTTAGGTTAACAGTTGAAATTTGTGATTGTAATTGTCTTTTTCAACCTAAATGAATCCATGAGTCTACGCTTCAGCTGACTGATGCTAAGTCTATGCTTCAGTAATAAAGATGAATACTGCAATTTCTCTTCTTTTATTCCCATTGGTCAGTCTATCTGTCTATCTATCTATCTGTCTATTTTTTTTTTTTTAAGTTAGTGCAGCAATAAGAGATTTGGATTGCTTCGAATTGCTATGAAATTGATGGTTCTGAGAAATTCAAATAGCATTGATGTGCCCAGTCATGTGATGAGTCAGGAGAAATAGCTACAATCTCATTGAAAATAGGGGTTTTTTACTTTCCATGTGTAATTTTAACTCTAAGCACTAGGAGACTTCCTTTCTAGCTTCAGTTCCTCTGAATGCATGAGCAAAAACCATTGGTCCAAAGCATAACATTTTCTGTACTCTTTCAGATAATACCTGTGAGTTCTCTTTATTATTATGATGTTATGCTCAGAAAAACAAAAATACAGTTGACAAGCCAAAATATTCTTTGAGAAAATGGAATATTGCCAAAGTGATACATTTAAACCAGAAGGCATGCAGTTCTTATTACATGGCACAGGTTGTTAATATGCACAGATAAAGGGAGTGATCTTAATCCACGATGCATTGACCTGGGATTAACACCATAGCACGTTCAGGATAGAGGTTATCTTAGTAACACAGTCACATGATAGTTTAGAAAAGCAATAATAATCTCAGGTGATATATCTACCACCTTACTGACATAGTCATTCCAACATTTCATCAACCTCCTTGACAGGAATTACTTATTCAAAATTGAAATTTCTTGCACTGTCATGCTAATCCTGTTACATGCTAAGCATGTTTTTTTAATATCAAGTTCACCTAAGTTAAAGGATCTGTCCTATAAATTTATTTGCTTTTAAATACATACACACAAAAATAAATATCTCTTCTGCCTGGTTTTGAGTGAGTTGAAATCTGCAGCTTCTTATTGAAGTTTGTGTTTCCAATCTCTGGATCATTTTCATGGCTGTCGTTTGAACTGTCTCTGTTTGAAATCTGTTTTAAATAATTCAGATATAGAGTTTGATAATAAATAATACAGATTTTAGCCTAAGCCACTCTCCCTCTTATGACTTGCTGTTTTCCGCTTAACTGAGTGTTTTGGTAGCCCTTTAAGTTGACTATTATCAGTTTTTAAAACCATCTAGCAATCATGTGGTCAAATTAAATGGTATCTTTACTGGTTCACAGTTTTTGACTTCCTGTGGAACTTTTTTTTGTGTCTACTTCATTATTTAGGTGTCTGTAATGACAGAAAACAACATTCTCTTAATAGAATGATGGCCTTTGCTTTTCTGAAGATCTCCTTTATTTTTTGAAAAATATCTATTTTCCATATGTTAATATTGTTACAAGGAAGTTTGTATTTTTCTGATGTTTTAACCTACACTAAAATTTTACTTTGCACTCAGTTCTATACACCATTTGCACATGCCATTGCTGATTTCGTTTGAGACTGAAAATGTAACAATTTAACCAGCTACTGAAACTCAGCTGCAGCTCTGCATCCTTAAACAATATGTCTAAAAGCTCATCAAAGTTTGTCTGAGAGCTACTTGCTACAAATTGGTCAATGGTTTGTTGGTAATGATATTCTGAGATGTTTGAAACCAAGGAGCAAAAGGAAACTGGACAGTTGTTTTTTTTTTTTTGTTCCAAGGTGATTTATTATTTCTTAAATTTGGACCTGAAATCACAAAACCTTATTTTGCTTTGCATATTTTGAATTCTTTGCAGGGAAATGAACACTTTCCAAGAAGCTTTTTATTTATTTAAGTGTTCTTACAATGTTTCTCTTTAGGTGTTTTTTTTACTTTATGATTAACACCCCCCCACACTTTGTAGATCTTTAATTTTATTTGCTTGTTTATTTTTCAGCCAGTATCACTGAGCACCAGTATATTTCCCCCTCCTTGTTAGTGAGAAATATATCCTATAATTTACAACTCAAGAGAGGTGAGTCAGCTGATGGTCCATGCAGTGAGGTCTTGTAGCAAGGCTGAAGGTGTATTCTCAGAAACTGCGCGGACAACACATATATACACTACATATATATATACTACATGTATACATGTATGTACATATGTACCTATGTATGTATATACATTTATGTGTATGCATATCCATATAAATGGCCACAAACACGCACTCACATTGATACAGTATCAATGACCTCCAAAGATATGGCTAATGAACTCACAAATTTAAGACTTACAGTAGCAAATTGTAGGTAGAGGAGTATACACAAATTTACAGTGGATTATGAAATATATAGTAAGTACCATATTATAATTTGGGACACTTACAAAGATAATAGTGTTAAAAAAACCTGAGCTGGTCAAGAGTACAAGGAAGCCTCCTCTTCTCACTATTAAAGCTCAACATAACTTCTTCTCCCAAAATTTTAGTGACATAATGAGAAAAATTTTAGTTACTTAATGAATGAATTTTCTGTAACAACATTTAGCATTCATACCCATACTTCCAATATCGTACTTCTTGTTTCAATAGCGGAAATATGCATGAATAAGGCACATCTGTAAAACTGGCAGTATTTCCAAGTGCTGTAAGAATGAAATGAATTTTGATTTGTGTTTAAAACTTCTGAAATTTTGAATGTCTCATAAGAACTTCACCTTAAATATTTCAAAAAGGTTACAAATGTATGGGTTTTATTCTTGGTTGGTTTTTTACTCTTAATTGTTTCACTTTCAGTTATTAGAGAACCTTAGCCAGCTTGCAAAGTGAGTATAAAAAATTGAACACAAAAAGCTGATAGTCTAGCATATAGATTTCTAAACAATTTGTCCGATTTTTCTTCATTAGAATGATAATTGCGTCTTACATATCTCCTTTTTAAGCATCTCTTAAATTAACATGGATTGCTTCATCAGACCTTATGTGTAACATTTAGCCCTTTGGACAGCAAAACCAATTAGACTTTTTTGAGATTAATATGTTGTTGTTATATAATTAATATGCATGTAATTGATGTACAATTTATTTATTTAAAGAAAGGGCTCATTGCTTTTGATGTCTTTAATGAAGGCTAATGTTGTATGTTACATTTAGCCATTGTGGGTCTGACACAGGGCTTGTTACGCTTGAGGTTGCTTCATGTTGTTTGGCATAGGTGTCATTTACCCCTCCTCATTTTAGGACATGGAAAGGACATGGAAAAGATTGTCTTGTAAGATTTAGACAAACAATTTACTTTCAATAAAGCTATTCTATTTTTCAGGAATTTTCTTGATTTGCGAATAGATGTCGGGAACCAGTTCTGCATAGCAGGGCTTTAAGCTTGGATCTCACCACAAAAACTGAGTTCTTTTAAAGTAAGGTTGGCTCAAAAAAAAGGTAATCTTTGATTCCAGAAACTAATTTATTTATGTCTGTTAAATTTCTCTTTTGCAGTTAGGGTTTTGGTATTTAAAATCCTTTTGAAAACTACTATGAGTTTGGAAACTCTAGAAAATATTATTTTTTAGTAAAGATACTAATAGCTCTTGACTTTATAATTAGGTAAATGATATAGGTTTACATCAGAGTATTTTTTAAAAAGAATCTGTGAGCATAGAGCAACTATTTGGTTCCTAATAAAAATGTGTTTGTGGATTATTTCTTTCCATTTTGATTTCCATCTGGTTTCCATCTGTAGTAATACTGAAACAGTATTATTGAGTGATGAAATACTGAAGATTGTAAAGTTGTTATTTTTATGAAACTGGATACTTGCAAAGTATTTAATCTGATGGCATATTTCTTATTTATATGCAATTAAAAGAAAAAATACAGTAAATGAATACTTAAACCAGACAATCTAGTGAAATACTTCCATTATAAGACCAAAATGGTGTTCAAGAACAAAAAACAACAAGAACAAAGTCATCTTTGACACAAGCCTCACCAAGAGCAGACCAAATAGCAACCACAAACCTGCTGTTAGGACTGACAAAAGAATCTTTCAGGGATTCTGCAGTGGAGCAGGGGATTGCAGTGAGCAGGGTGAATTTCTACTGCCAGAGACCCCTATGAAGCTGGCATTTTGCCCTAGATCAGCTGCCTCAGCATGGGCAAAACCAGCGGGGACAGCAGCTATTTGGCACTTTCTCATAAGTGAAGGGGGAGTTACTCTTAAATTGTGGGAAGATGTTGGGGGTTAAGTTTGTTCCTTTTACTTAGAGAATTTTTCCCCATATAGTTGCTAGGAGACTAAGTATTGGGTGCTTATGGATGCTTAAGGAGACAAAGAATTGGCCCAACCGAGTTATGGGGCAGGTAAAAAGGACCAGGGTGGGGGCAGCTTCCACTTCTTTTGCTCTCCTCATCGAAGGAGGACAGTGAGGCTGCTGCTTGCTGCGGGAGAAGTTCGCTGCCGCCCCCCGGTCCGGTCCTGAGAAAATCTACCATCATCTGCTCGTGTGCCCCGGAACTCTGAGCTGCCTCCTGCCCTGCTGGAGCTGGGCCGGCCCTGCCCCACCGNGGTCTTGCCCCTCCTTAGCAGATAACCTGTCTTTCAAACCAAGACAGAAGACTAGCTGAGTAACATAGTCTCACCAATGTGTCTATTTTCTCCTTTATTTTAGTCAAAATGGCAGATTATATACAGTTCAGCATAGTTTACATTTCCAGGCCTCATTGGTGTGCAGCATAAAAGAATGTAACTAAACATTATTTATTTTATACTTAAGTTGGCTAAATTGTTCAGTCTAACATTTGCACCTATTACTAAATAGGTGCGCTACTTTCTCCCTTGGCATATTTTAACATAATTTCTAATGATGCCACAGGCTGCAGGCCTTCACACAGGCCTGTACCTGAGTCAGGCTGGGTTGACCAAGCTAATTCAGGAGCAGATCGTGCCCCTGTTCTCTAAGAAATTCTACTACACATAAGGGGCCTGTACGGACCCCAAGCAATCAGGAGCTTGACATGTCAACCAGGGTGGGGAAACAGGGTATGGCATATCAACTGGGGCATGGCACAACAATTGTTAAACAGTTCAAGCAGAAATGGCTCCTCTTCAGCCAACTGGGAACAGGCAGTGGAGGCAGTGAACAGACTCAGTAGTTGATGAAAAAAGGCTCAAAGAGATCTTTTCATTCCCAATCCCAGTAGTGTATGCTCCCTCAAGTATGGTTTTGGCATGCTGCAGGGCACAATCAACTATAGCTGCTGCAGGCACTGCACCAGCTGTGCCAGAGGCCTCCAGCCTTCTGATGGTAGATGTAACTTTCCAGGTCTCTGGTTGCCAGGAATGCCTAATGCCTTTCCATGATGTTGGGGCTGACAATCCTTCCTTTTCAGATGGTGTGCTGTTGTCGATAAGCTGTGTCATCAGGTGAAGCCGCAACAATCAGGTGAAGAAACTACCAGAGGAAGTGCTGTATTTGAGAAAATGAGTAGGAGTGTGATAGGTTATTCTTGAGGTGCTACAGTCTTAGGAGTCTCAAACCTCCACTCTAATGGAGATGCAGGTGGATCCATAACCCTGTCAAGTAGTTAGTCAAGGATCTGTTGAACCTGAAAGCTGGTCACTGCCCAGGTAGGAAGAAGGCTTCTCCTCCTGAAAACTTTATAGTGACAAGAAGGGCTGGCACCGTTTGCAAAATGTATGAGGCTCTGGAACCAGAAGAACAATCTACTGATAAGCTGGGTGGAAATCCTTCTGGGATAAAGGGGTCACCTAAGGCAACACCACCTACCTCCCCATATCATGACCTCCTCTCTTATGAGGAAAACAAGGGTAGTTGTCATAGGTGATCCCCTTCTGAAGGGAATGGAGAACCTGATATGCAGACTGGACCCAGCTCCCAGGGAAGTCTGTTGTCTCCCAGGGCCTTGGGTAAGGGACATTACTGGAAAATACTACAGTTTAATAGGGCTCTTTGATCCGTATTGGTTGTTCAAGTTGGCAGTGATAAGATAACAAAAAGAAATCCAAGGATAATCAAAGATTTCAAGGCCTTGGGAAGAATGTTTGAAAGATCAGAAGCACAGATACTGTTTTCCTTGATCCTTCCTCTAGCAAAGAATATCAAAAGGAACAGGCAGATTCATCAGACCAACACATCTCCAAGGCTGAAGTGGGAGTCCTTTTGAAGGTTCTGGGCTCTGTCAGTGGGACTGCTCAATGTTTTTGAACATTCTTAGGAGTCTGGAGAGATCCCAGTTGACAGGAAGGTGGCTAACATTGTCCCAATTTTCAAGAAGGATGAGAAGGATGACCCTGGAAACTGCAGGCCTGACTTTAGTGATTGATAAAATTATGGAGAAGATTATATTGGGAGGTACTGAAAAACCAGTCATTGATCACAGCCAGTACGGCTTCATGAGCAGAAAGTCCTGCTCGTCAGATTTAATTTCCTTTTATGACAAGGTAATGATTTTAGCTGATCAAGGGAACTGAAGTGATGCAATCTTTTTGGATTTCAGTAAAGCTTTCCCTACTGTGTCTCACAGTATCCTCCTCGACAAAATGTCCAGCCCACAGCTTGATAAACACAACCTGTGATGGTTGAACAACTGGCTTATGGGCCAAGCACAAAGGGTTATAGTGAATGGGGTGACATCAAACTGGTGTCCTGTCAATAGCGGGGTTCTTCAGGGCTCTGTCTTGGGCCCTGTTCTCCTTATCATCTTCATAAATGACTTGGATGCAGGACCCGAAGCAATATTACGTAAGTTGCCAATGATACTAAACTGGGAAGAGGAGATGTGGACTCCCTTGAAACAGGGAGACCCTGTGAGAGACATAAACAAACTAGAGAGATGGGAAATCACCAATCATATGAAGTTTAACAATTGCAAGTGCCAGATTCTGCACCTGGGATGGGGCAACTGTCCTTGTGTGTATAGACTGGGGAATAAGAGGATGGAAAGCAGCACCATGGAAAGGGGGTCCTGGTGGATGGCAAGGTTAATACGAGTCAGCAATGCCTTGGCAGCCAGGATTGCCAACTGTGTCCTGGGGTGCATCAGGGACAGCATCACCCCCTGATCAAGGGAGGGGATTCTCCCACTCTGCTCTGCACTAGGGTGGCCTCACCTTGAGTCCTGTGTGCACAATACAAGACAGATAATAAGCTATTAGAGAGTGTTCAAGGGAGGGCTTGTGAAGATGGTGAAGAGCCTCGAGGGGAAGTCATAAGAGGACCAGCTGAAGCCACTTGGCTGAGGGGAGATCTCGTTGCAGTCTACAACTTTGTCATGAAGAAAAGCGGAGAGGCAAGCAGTAATCTCTTCTCTATGGTGACCAATGACAGGACTTGAAGGAATGGCCTGAAGCTGTGTCAGGGAAGGTTTAGGTTGGATATTAGAGAATGATTCTTCAGTGGTTGGATGCTGGAACGGACTCCTTAGGGAAGTGGCCACATCACCAAGCCTGACAGAGCTCAAGTAGTGTTTGAACAATGCAGTCAGGCACACGGTGTGGTTCTTGAAGCTGTCCTGTGCAGCACCAGGAGTTGGACTTCAATGATCCTTGTGAGTCCATTGCTTCTCAGGATATTCTATGATTGTAATTCTTTCCAGAGTTTGGCATATGAAATTTTTCATTTTATGAAAAAGATTCAGAGGGATAAATGCAATCATCCCTTGCTAATGGCTTTGTAGACTGTTAAATGAGAGCACTGTGTCATGTACCTGTACTGGTTTGAAAGCAAAACCAGTGAGAGACTCCAAGTCAGAAGTATAATTTTATAAGAGCAAAAGAAAAGCAGTAAAATAAAGTAAAATAAAATAAATTCAATAGTATAAAATACCACTGACAGAGTCAGAATACAACCTGACACCCTGTTAGTTAGGGTGTTAGTAGCAGTCCAGATGAAATGGTCTTGTCGAAGCAGTGGTCTTGTAGAAAGGTCTGGTAGCTCTTGTCCTCCGAGAATCCAGTGGGGGAAAAAGCTGACTCTGCTGTCCCAAACCCAGGATTATATGCAGGTGGGAATGCTTGGCTCCTCCCCCTGGGTGGAGCATCTCACAATTGGCTGATATCATTCTATGAGTCATGTAATGGGTTCTTGATGGCCCATTAACAGAAACTGCTTCCGGAGGGACTTATCTATGAGTCATAGGGCAAGGCATTGATGGGCCATTAGCAGAAGATAAGGGAAACACTGCCCCACCTGGTTCCAACACCTCATGAAGATGGTGATAGAATACATACTTTGGGCACATCTTACATTTTTAACCTAAGACACTGATAAATCCTAATTCTTTATTTCTTCTGATCAAGCTTGGATGATGTAAACATCAGCTGATTTTACTGGAATAGAAATCATAAAATGAATTCAGAAGTTCTCAGTTCGTATGTGCAAAATCATAAGGATTTCCCAAATTGACACCACCACTCATTCCTTCAAAGTACAGATTCATGTATAAAATGTCAATATTATTTTATTTCCAAGTCAAAGGGGGGTATTTTAAGTCCAAGCTCAAAAGTCAGCTTGTGTAGAAAAAAATGAAGTGCTTTTTAATGTTGCAGTGTGTGTCTGCATTAGTTCTTACCTGTTCTGGCTGGATATGCACTTGCAGCTGGTATTTAGAACTAAATATTAGTAGATATAACAGCTTTCAGATGGATAGCTGTATCCTGCATTTAAAGACGCTGACTAGGCGATAACCTTATGTACTGTTGTTAGAGTTACAATACACTAGCTTTTTTGTACTTCATCCTATGTTTAAACATAAAGGAATGGCAGTTTGTTATGATATTTTTATCATTTCCCACACATGCGATGTCCTTTCTGCCCAGTTGCTTGGTCCAACACATGGCAGAAAAAAGATGCAGGATATTGTTCTTTGGTAGCTTTCATCCCCTCAGTAATTATTGAAACCACTGACTGACTTCTATCAGTTGGAGAGGAGAATGAGCTCATAGACACAGGAGTTGTTAAGGGAGAGACACTCTCCAAGTTCTCTTACTGAAAAGCAGATGAAATTGAAATGGGTGGCTTTCATCGGACTTTATGATTCCAAGAAGCATGGTCGGCTCATGTGCGTCAACTGACAATCAGACAGAACGCATGCTGCCTCTTTGCCCCGTAAAAACGTGCATGTTTTAGACAAAGGCTAAGGAATAAATTAGGTACTGACAAGTCTTCTGGTAGATGAGTTACAGAGAAAAGCAAAGTTTTTCATTTAGGAACAGTATCTTAAGGAAAGTACACTTTTATTTAAAAGGACCTGTAAATTAAACTAGCTTCATAACTGAAACATAACAATATTTTATTATCAAATATTGGAATCTTTGGGGGTTTTATAAAAATGATCAGTGTGTCAAGCTGTACTACCTAGCTCTAAGCAGTAGGCCTCTCATTTTTGGATTCTGAAATATTTCAGAAAAAGGATTTTTTTTCTTCATATAAGATTCCTTTCATGTCTGTATTGATAATCATAGGAACTAAAATAATGAAAAGAAAGCTTTAAGATTCAAAAACCTTATCCTGAATATTTGATTGGCTTTGTAGACAAAGAGATGGACAGATTAAGGATGAGTGAGTGGTTGGCAAAATTGTTTAAACTTTTTATTTTTTCTGTGATTTGTGGCAGAAAAGGAAACTAAACTATATTTCTGTTTAAGACCAGTGAAAAATCTTTCCTTTCTTTTAGTATCTGAAAGACAAGTCCAGGACAGAAATTGGATTTTCATCTATCTTGAGTTATGTGGAAAACAGTACTTGGCAGAATTGGCATCTGGGGAATTTGAAATAGGAAGTTTTGTATTTATCTTTGACTGGATTGTCATTAATCACTACATTTTCCTGAACAACATCTCTACAGGTGAACTGTGCATCCTATATCTTTCGTGTTCCATTGGAGTCCCCCTTCATACTGACCAAGTATATGTGTTTGCATATGGAAAGGGAGAGGGAAGAGTTGAGAGGAAGGGAAGGAAGGGGCTGACAACCTCAAAGAGCTTCTTGAAGTTCACTTCACCATTTGCTCAATTTACCTTGATACCTACAGGGGAATCAGGCTTTATTAAAAGTCATGTTAATGGATTTCACACTAACAAAGCTGTGGAGCTGTTAGGCACAGTAAATTGATCAGATGTGAAGAATGTTATTAAAGGTGGGATTAAGCTCGACTCAGTCATGTTTATAAGAATAAACACTATGTGTAAAATATTTATTATGCAACAACTAATGATTTCTTGCCAAGACAGCCTTTTCAAAGCATGCCATTATTACTAAACTATTACTTGTAAGGAAACAAATGTGAATGAGCTTAATATGTGTTATAGATGTCAATCTATTAGGAATTTATTAATTATTTTAATAAAGCTATATTTCTGTATTTTCAGTTGGTTTTTACCCCTGTATATATGCTAAAAAACTTTACTGGCCTAAAGCTGCCATATTTTCTGTAAGAGTCAGTTCATGGGTTCCTCTTTTCTTTCTTTTTTGTTTCCTTGTTTCTTTTATTTTTTAATGGCTGGTGTAAATGGGAAAATATTCTATATGTAATCATATTTTTTGATGTTCCAAAATCACCTCTCTAGCCTTTGACTGTTACTATAGTTCTGTGTTGAACTTTGAGAAGGCCACAAACTTCAAAGTGAAACACTGATCATAGACTGATCTTATTGTAGGATTTATGCTGTAAGATCTGTTTTATTGTGATGCTGATTAAATTTTAAATACAGCTATTTCAGAATAACCATAAAGAAAAAAGAATTCATTTACTGCCCTTGATTTCACAACCATAGGACTTCGTAAGATCTAAAAAATCAAATATCATGCACCTGTTCAGGGAATCCCTACACTAAGCACCTGTAAAAGTATCATGTACATATAAATATATTCAGCAGAATGCTTTCTTTCAGGTCTATCTAGAATCAAGTATCTTTTCTACAACATTGCAACAGCTATTTGTTATCACTGATTTGTGATAAATAAACCCCGTATAGCACTATTATATTTGAATTATTTACCTGGGTTTTTCTTCTCCTTTATCAAGCACTAAAATTAGCACAAAGCTAATTTCTTGACTGTGGATGTTTGCCTAACAATGATAGGAAGGTCTTGCACTTGTGTACAGTTATTTGTTGCTCATGCAGAGTACCTTGTCATATTAGAGGCCTTCTTTGCTTCACAAGTACTTATTTTTAAAAAACAACAGAATAAAATAATTGATGATCTGAAAGCTAGAACATTAAAGTTGGAATGCACTTGGACTGCCGTACATATTAAAACATATGAGAGGGCAATAAGAAAGCAATTGCAATCAGAAACAGATAAAAATGAAATGAGCAATATTCATTAGCTGGAGGTTTTAGATACTTGCTGGTTCATGTTATCTCAGAACTAAAGCACCCTTCACTCCTTGAAATTTCTATCCCTATGATCCCCTTAAGTTGTGGAAGTGTTATCCAGATTTTCAAACAGGAAAAGCATATGGATATTGCAATGCTTGGGTTGGTATTAAAAAATTCTAGTATCTTTCTGCTTAAATCTATGGTTTATGTACTTGTTTGCTATACATATTGTATGAACAGAGTGATCAGAAGCAAATCTCAAGAAACTGTCAACTTTTCAAGCCACTTTATTTTGAGTTGACTTTTGCTAAAATGAAGATTGTTATTCCTGTATCTTTTTCCTACTTCTACTTAAAAAACAATGAACATGCTTCTAGGGAGAGAAGAACAATTTTTCCATTCAACAACTATAGGTGAGAACTTAAACTTGTGGGCTTTGTTGTGGTTTTGTTTGTTTGTTTTGGGTGGTGGTCTTTTTTTTATTTTTGTTTTGGCTTTTTTTTGGTGTTGTTTTGAGTTTGTGCTTTTTTTCATTTCTTTCATTTTTCATTTTTCATTTTTCATTTTTCATTTTTCATTTTTCATTTTTCGTTTTTCATTTTTCTTAATGTTTTAGGTACCAGAATACAAGCCTGGAGCAAGAGTTCAGTTCACTACCAATTAGACATTCTCATTTTTGCCTAACTAATGCTGTTGGCAAGAATTGCAGGTCTATAGGAATAGGAAGTAATAGAAGTAGCCAAAAGAACCAAAAAACCCCAGTACTTGATGTTTGGAGGCAGTTACTTCCTATCTGGCCATGATGAGGCATTTGGCAAGAAAATGAGTATAGCACTCTCGATTCATCATTTCTCTGTGTAGCTTGCCATAAAATATCACAAAATTCCCACAATAAAAAATATGAAGTTTCTGACCCAAGTAATAATGTGTTATAACTCCAATATTTAGGAAATTGTGAAATTCTTTCTTTGAATTAATTTTAAATGTTATTAAGTATTTAAAGAAACACCTTATTTTTTAGGTCCCATCAGTAAAATTGATGGGAGAAGAAAAGTTAAGAGAATAAAATATTTTCTTGATACAAAATAACCTTTCAGTTATGAGCAGAGTAACATTTTTACATAATGTAAATCCATATATCAGGATTAGTTACAGCTTTTCTGAAGTATTTCATAAATTCTGTCTTTCATTTTGATATATTTTAATAGCATGATGAAAATGATTGATTTGCAATAATGAGGTTAAAGAATCAAATTAAGTAGTGACAGGCAGCTTGAAGGCTTCATATTAAGCAGACAAGAGATTAAGTACATTCATCATCATGTGATTCCAAAACACTATACCAGCAAAAATAATTAATTTAAAAGATGTTTTATTTTATCATACAAGATTAATTTGAGATGTAAAAGTAATAGCTTTGTCTTTCTTTTGTGCATGAAAGGTAGTGGATATCACAAATATACTTTTACTTCCACTAGTCTCAAAACTAGTTGCATATGTCCCAAATTATAAAGAAAAACAGCATAAGATGGTGGATAGAAATGTTTGTTCAGGAAGTGCAGGTCTTGTTTGAACTAGTGCTTAGTCTTTTTTTTCCCTCATGCAACATTCCTTAATTTTTATGTATTTAAATTTGTTTGTCTATTTCAGCTAAAAACAGTCCTAGAAACGACAATAGATGTGAGGAAGGTTTTTTGAAAAAAATCAAAAGCAGACAACCAAAAAAAAAGAAAGAAAAAAAAAGGAAAAAAATCCTATTTATCTTTTTTAAATAAAACAAATTAATCTTAATTAAAAAAGCCACCAAAACCCAACAGCACAATACAAGAGCTCTCTACCTAGTGGAATTGTTGCACTTTCTTCAAATGGTATTACATGTCATAAAAACATGGAAAAATTCATTTGTTGTCTGTTGAATGCCATAATAACATTGTCCTTTGTCCTTTCTTACAGCAAATATATACCCATGACATGCTTTTGGATATTTATGCCACACAGAAATGTATTTATCTTCATGAAAAAGAGTTTTAACATAATTTTACAAGATCAGATTTAGAGCCACATTTGTAGGCATGTGCATATTTGAAAAGGGACTGTTTAAATCTAATAATATATATAAATCTAATATATATTAGATTTTTTAAACTGTTCTTGTAAAGGTATGGTACACTTGAGCCCTTACCTAATCATTAATCTGTGGTAGAAGTAGCTATTGCTATTTTCAGGTAGGAAAACCATTTCTAATGAATGATGAAGAGTCGAGCATTATGACATTTTGGTTAGATCCTGACTTGAAGCAAATGGCAAAAAATGAAGCAAAGGAAGGAACAGTAAAGAGAGGCAATTCATTTATACTGAAGCTGGAAAAATCACTAATGTAAACCAGATTTTGTGATGTGCTGGTTGGAAGGGAATGCTTTGTGCAAAGAGAATTTTTTGGCTATCAAACAGTGGCTCCAATAGAATCATGGAACAGAGATATTGCTTGAAAATATAGTAAGGTTTCTTTGAGCATCCAAAAGATTTTTGCACCAAAGAAACATTGGAAGAAGTAAGAGTGATCCAAGAACAGGCCAAGATTTTGTGAACTTCTTTTCTCCCTGTAAGAAATTAATAATAATAATAACAATAATAATGAGAATAATAAATTAATTTGATTTGGAAAATATCTTCTATCCATACATAAACAAAGTATGGACTGATCTGTTTAGTGCAAGCTACACAAAAAGGATTTTGAGATTCATCCAACTCTAAAACTTGTTGGTGCTGTGTGACAGCTGTATCAGAATTATGCTATCAGGAAAGCATTTTTCCTGCTGACTAGTGTAATTAAATTGAAAGGTTTTTTGCAGATAATGTTAATATTTAAAGGGTTTAGCCTTACAGTGGGCACCACAAGAGAATACAGAGTAAAAAAACCCAGTTGTTCTGGGAAGCAGGATAGAGATCTTCATATGTCATCACAAATTTTTATTCAATCTTTCCAAGGCAAAGATCCTCCACTAACCAAAAAGTAGTGGAGGCTATTACCTAACTATTCTCAAACAAGTTAGCCGGGTAATAACAGATAGGAAGTGCATGAGAGTAGGTTTGCTGTATTTCACTGCAAATATATACAGGAGTAGATACTTTACTATAATCCTCTCTGTGATTAGTAAATATGTCTTTTCTTGTCTAATACTGAAAATGGTCTATTCTCTATTCATGTACTCAATCCCAAGCACATCTGTTGCTTGGTGAGTTCAGGACCATGAAGTAAGGAACACATTGGAAAAGTTAGATTTTTGTTGTGTTAATGGGACTGTCAGCAAGTCCAGAGGAATACTGCTTTTTGTGTTAGCATTTGGGCATTTTTTGGTAAACATATAATGATCTTAAATTAAGAATGAAAAAGAAAACATCATATTTTTAGTAAGATGTTGGAAAATCTAGTCACTAGTAAAACAAGGCAAACAAGGCAAACTTGTTTTAATTATTTTATTTTATTATTTAATTATTATATGTATAGCTGGTTACACACATCCCTTGAGTATTTCCAGACATGCTTCCTAATCATTGGGAAACTTCCTAATCATTAAGAAACTGTCTCTTGCTAACTCCACTTCAAACACAATGCCTCAAAAATTAATAATCAATTAAGGTTTTAATTTAGAGATAAGCTTGCTTTCTAGTTAGTTATTCTTAGCTCATAAAAATTGTGCTGACAAATGGTTGAGCTATATCTTTTATGATCTTGCCAAAAGCCACAGCAAGTACAGGAAAGGTTGATATAAAGAGAAACCATGTTCACTAACTCCACAATTAGATAATTACCCAGATCAGTATTGGTATGAATGTGCATTGAGAAGCAGTAGATGTCACACTGTGAAAGGGTCTGCTACACTGGAAATTGAAGTCAAAGTCCTGCAGTGCTGCTATGGTGACATTACCAATATCATCTAGTAAGTTATAATCTTCAGGAACTTGGATTTCTGTAAGAGCACTGAAATTTCCTAATACCACTCAGAGAAAAAAAATGCATGACTGTAAAGTAGACCACACATAGACTGTAAGTCTGAAGAAGACCTCAGCAATATTAATGTTTATTGGTGTGGATCATGCCTACAAGAGGTAGCTTGTGAGTGGCATTTGTATTGTGGAAGAGGAATAGAAGTCTATTGCTGACAAGTAAAGTGAGTGTGGTAAATGGATACAGTTATTCTAGTTGTCTTCACCCTTTTTTCTGTGCATCTGAGGATATGTAGCTTTCCACATGAGATCCACAAAATTCTGATAATCTCTACTGCCTCAACTTTTATCTCTCTTGATTATGCAGTTTATAACTGGATGTAATAAATATAGTACAAAGTTTAGACCAGAACAGGAAAATACACATTTAAACCTGCAGTATTCTGGCATAGCAAAATGAGTTGAGGGTATAACTTTTTAGTAAATGATGACACAGAGTATCTTTTTGATAAGAGGATCATACAAATCTGCCCCATACTAATCCCACTAGTTCCTCCAACAACAAAATTATTTTGTCCCAGAGGAAGTAATCAGTTTGTCATGTTTCTAATTACTTGCCCTTGTGCTTGACAGATC
>VYXD01007786.1:42474-95547 GCA_013397195.1 Hylia prasina
ATTATAGACCAGTCAGCCAGGATGAAGAGGTATGTGAAATATTCTATGAGCACCCTAGAGAAGTCTCATGGTCACTGGTCCTTGTTCTTGTGGGGGACCTAAACTTACCATATGTCTGAAGGAAATTAAATACAGCAGAGTGTGAAGTCTAGAAGGTTTTTGGAGCATGTGGAAGGGAATGTCCTTACACAGCTGGCGAGCAAGCCAACCATGGGACGTGCCCTGCTGGACCTGCTATTTATGAACTGAGAAGGACTTGTTAGATTTGTGATTGTTGGAGACTTTCTTAGGCACAGTGATTATAATGACAGTGTTTTCAACTGTCAGAAAAGTAAGGAGGGGGGTTGGCTGAATGGCCACCTTAGATTTTCAGAGGACAGAGGCCTGTTTACGACAATGGTTGAGAGATTCCCTTGCGAGGCAGTCCTGAAGGGCAGAGGAGTCCAGTAGGGCAGGATACGTTTTAAGAAGGAAATCTAAAAGACACAGGAGAAGCCAATGCCCATGTGGCGAAAGATGAGATGGAGGAAGAAGACCAGTCTGGCTGAACAGAGAGCTTTGGCTGAAAATCAGGGTACAAAGGAGGGTTTATGACCTTTGGAAAAATAAGTAGATAATTTAGGAGGACTACAGGAATGTCACAATGTTCTGCAGTGAGAAAATTAAAAGAACCAAAGTCCAACTAGAACTTTACTTTGCTACTACCATACAAAACCTCCAAATCAAACAAAACCAAAAACACCTTCTATAAATACATCAGCAACAAAAGAAGGGTTAAAGAGAATCGCCATCCTTTATTGCATGCAAAGAGACACATAGGGACAAAGGATGAGGAAAAGGCTGAGACACTTGATACCTTCATTTCCTTAGTCTTTATTGGCAAGGTTGTCCTCAGGGTGCTCAACACCCTGAATTGGAAGAGAGGTAAGAAGAGCAGAATAAAGCTCCCATAATCCAAGTGGAAAGGGTCAGAAACTTGCTACTTTATATAAACATGCACACATCACACATTACTCCCACTAGCCATACACATTCTTTTTTTACTTAGCTGTCACCCTGAATTTCTACAGGCTTCTGAGAATATTTAAAGTCTTCTGAGAATCTCTGGAGTTTTCTAACTTTTCTAAAACTTTTTGAATTTTTACATGTGAAAGTAGAGTCTTTCAAGGACTTTGTAGGAAAAACAATCTTTGTTTACATTCCTCTCTCAAGGAGAGACCTTTGATGGACTTTTGTCTCTGCCAGTGTGGATGGATAGGTGGCAACTTCTCCCTCCAATCCAGAGACAATCCCTGGAAAACTATAAAAACCCTAGTTGTAAATAAACTTTCTCTTTCCTGCCTCTGGAACCCACTTTGTGTGCTGTGCCTTCATTCCGTGTCCTGTTGTGACACTTAGCTCCAGAAGAAGTTCCTCTTGCTTCTTGTTTCTTATTCCATTAATCAGTTAATTTTCTTTTAAAGTTTTTGCGAACAGTATTAGCAATAAATCTAGGAAGAAAGAAATATATCTGATGAAAATCAGAACAATTTATGATTCTGGATTTCCTGTTTGAAGGGAAAAATACCCTCTTAGTAAAGGGAAATTACCTTACAGATTTTCATAATTGGTAAAAAAAACCCACCACTTTTTAACATTTTATGTTGGAAATGGAAAGATAGAAAATTCCACAGACACTGAAGGGTTTGATTTGCAGCCTTGGTAGAGGCTTGCGTTGATGTAATGATAAAGGTACACAGACATTAAGCAGAGAAATCATAAACTGTTCCTATAGTTGCAAGTAATATACCTTAAGTAAGAAGCTGTATTGGGTAAGATGATGAAGGATTTTAAAGTGTAGGAATGTGATTTCATAGAGTAAGCTAAGAGTTTAGATATTATAATAGAGGCATATATGTGCACGTGAGGTAGCAGGCTATTGGGTGAAGGATGGACGCAGTGTGTCAGAATTAAGCAATGGTGATAGGTTAGAAAAACAAAATAAACTCTGTGGCAACTTTCCATTGGATCAGAATGTTATATATTACTTTGTAACAAAGAAAATTATGCTTACTTTTATGCTATGGCTGACTTTTTGCTCCTCTAAAATCTCACAACCTCTGAGGCTGATGTTTGTCTGAATAAATTTAACAGCCTTCCAGTAGTCGCACCCCTTCATTCAGGCATCGATAATTTTGGTGTAAATATTGGAAGTCTTTGTACCAAAGGTAACAGATGTTGATTCTAACACTTTGGGTTTTCTGACCATTTGTTACCTCTTCTGACCTTTCTAGGGAAGATATTTCGGTTTCATTAGTTCCTTTCTCAACATAATAGTAAAAATTAGCCTTCCTTCTCTTCAATTAGAGTGTTGAGGTTCAAATTCAATAGCTAGGTTATCAGCTCAAGCAAAAATATACTAGGAGATGAAATAAGTAATTGGAATCTGAAAAACTGAAGGAAAAATTATTCCATAATTATTCCAAAATAATCACTTAGAGCCATAGTTGTTTCTTATAATTTGTTTTAGTTTTATTTCCTAATTCAGTAAATGTGTCCTGACATGATTCATAAAAGCACATAATTGGAATATATGCTATTGTATTCCATACCTCTGTAAAAATTGTTATTGTATGTTTAAGACACTACAAATGAAAACCTTGTGTGTGTGAGGGATGCTATCACTGGCATTTTTAAAATTGGTGATACCAGTCAGCTTCCCGGTCTTTGCCATGTGACATTTCCTTCACAGGCTGCTTGGTCTTTGCTCAGGCAAAGGGTTTTTCCTGTTTTAGCTTTGCCTTTTTTTTTTTTTTTTCCCCCTCTTTGGCTCAGACAGGCTGCAGTTAGCAGTTTGACCTACCTCGGGGTGAATTCTACGGGTGCCGGTCCACAGCTGAGGCATCGTGCCAACAGTAGCAGAGCATCTCCATGGGCCACCATCCACTGTGCTCAGCCAGGAAGACAAAACACACAATGGCTCCAGCTCAGCTGTTTTGTCTTCCTGCCCTGCTGTGCATTGCTGTGGGGAGAATGCTGACTCCAAAAAAGCTGTTGGGCCATCATCTGCTGCTGGAATTGCTCCATGAGGCTCCTGTCTTCCCAAGAGGGATCTGACATCATCTTGTCCCTTTGTCTTACAGGTCTGAGGCTGTCCCTGCCCCATGCTGTCTTGGGAAGGGTATTTCTGACATTTCAGGTCTCTCTTTGTTCCTGTGGGGCTGGGGGTGTGAGTTTTTAACAGTTTGGTATCTAGCAGTTATTTACTTTTTTTTTTTTCTCTTGCCTGTGTTTTGCTTAGTAAACCTATTTTTTCACTTATATCTACTCGTATTCAGTCCTTATTGATGGAAAGGGATTGGTTGAACATATAGAGGGAGACAACTCATTCCAGTGTTCTTTAACTTGTCTCAAACCAAGACAACGTATGCTTATAAAGTAGTGCCATGTGGGAGGTTAGTATTACATGCTCCTACTTAAGAATATATTTCTGTAGGTCTCTTAGCAGTCTTCATAACATGGTACATCTTGTTGCTGAATCATGATGGACTTCCAAAGAATTCTGTCTATTGCAAGATTTCAGGCTTCAATCCCTCTTGTGCAGAAACATTAGTTGTTTAAATAGAGTACTGCATGCATTTCTTAAAATATTTATTTCTTCCAACTGCCTTTTTTAGACAACAGATTTAGTTTCATACTTCAAATCAAGCTGGATATATATAATTGTCATACTTGACAATGCTACTAAGTGAAATGAGCAAATGTATCATAAACTGACTATGTGAAAGGGTATAATGTTTCAGAATCAAGAGACTGACCTTTTTATGCTAAGTTTTGTAAAATTCCACCCACAAGGAGATGCTGGGCCTGTACTATTGGGGAATGCTTAATTTCAAGGAGTAAGATGTAGTTTTAGATGATGTTCTTTAAAATGAAACATGCAAATAAATTTATGTATTTTTTCTTACTCTGTCTGCATCAATGACCAGCAAAAATGAATGTTTCTTTTACATTAGAGAGCATTTTATTGTGTGGATTTTTTAAAGTCCTCATTCTCTATGAAGACAAGCTACAGGGAACAAAAACTATACATCCTTGACATGACCATTAGGCATGGAGCTGGATATGATTTCTGTAGGGAACCTAGATATGTTCAACAGGCTTTCTAATTTTAGTTGGTTTTTTTTATGTAAGGAGAATGACAATTTTATTCCCACTCTTAAATTTTTCAGGGAAACAACTAATGGATTTTTATTTTGATATATTTTTTAAAAGCAATGAGAAAATAGAAACTGTTGTAGCCAATCATATGTTATCTGTCACCCGAGGACTGAGAAACCCATTTTCCAGGCAGAACAGGGCTTTAAGTTATATTTTTAGAGTTGCAGGGAAGAACTCTAGTTCTTTCCTCTTTGGCCTTCTGGGACTTCTTTTGCTTACCCTTGGTCCCATTCTGATGCTGAATGAAGTAAAATTGAAATGTTTGCATTTCTGTAGATTAGTACCTGTCCAGTTCAAAATTCTGATTTTATTGACTGAAGCTGGTGCTTCACATGTTTTCTTTGAGGAAAAATCATTGGTGTATTAAGAAGAGTCTGGTGAAAACAATGTATCCCTTTAACAAGTGGCATATGCATATTTGTTCTTGTTCCTGTTATCACTATATTCAAAGGATTTTAACGTTTAAAATTCAGTGAGACACTAGGGTGGTTGCAGATATTTCCATGATAGGCTTTAGAACTGATTTGATCACAGAAGAGCAATGAGGGTAAATGCCTTAACTACTGCCTTGTTTGTACCATTGGAAAATCAAACCTGAAATATTTAAGAAACAGATAACTGAGCAGCGCATATCCTGTGCTTTTCAGACTAGTACTCTGTGCATGCTTTACAGCTATAATCAGGATATACCTATGAATTTTCTTCTGTGTTGGTTTTGCGGTGTCAGAATGTCTTAATCTTCAAGTTTGGATTTTTGAAAGATGGCCAGGAAGAAAAAAGCAGGAACAAAGAGATGTAGAAACTATTGAGTTTGTATTATCAAATCCTTTCTACTGCTTCTCTGGTCTCTGCTTTGTGGCACTTTCAGCTGCTGAGCTTTTCTTAAACAAAGAGCATTTTACACTACCACTATGTTCTTTTTTCTTCAAAAGTGAAACTGCTGAACTGCCCTTTGACAAAAGAGAATTTCCCTGATCAGAATCCAGCAAGTAAATGTAAGTAGCAGTGTGAGAAGCATCTCATCTAAAAGAAGCTGTTAAATACAAAATTAACAGGGCTCGGTTTGACCCTCTGTTAGTCTGGAAATATGTATTCTTGTCCATCAGGACTGGGTATATCTTCTTCTCTGTATGAACTGAGCTTTATTGCTCACAGATCATTAAGTCCTTGAAAATCCTTTGACTTTTCTAGCTGTTTATTTTATGGTATTTTCTTAAAGCAGGAATGGTAACTATACAGTCTCTCACAATTTAATTTTCTGAGAAGTAGGCAACTCAACTTTACAGAGATACAGATCAAACAGTATAAATTTGAATGCTTCCTATAATCGCAAAAGTACTTAGTTGAATAAATACTTTGCTTTGCATATTTGTGCCTGCAGCTCATAACTAGTACTTGGACCTCAATCCCTTTACACCATATGCATTCCAAATCTCTGTGTCTCTTGATTGTGTGGCTGTGTGCTGTGTTTACATCATACTATATCTACAATGATGACACCATTGTTTGTTGTAAACCTTGAAAGATCATATAACACAACACTCTTTCTGTGTAGTTATGATAATTTTTTTTGTGTCACGTTTCATCATGTTATGATTTTGAGTTTTGGCATAATGTACTGGTATAATCTCCATGCCTTGTTTTTTGTTCAAGATAAGTTCTTTTTTGTTCATGTGCTGATGGCACTTCAGACCTAATCCAGAACTGTTGTTTCGTGAGTTTGTCGTCACATTTTGGGAGTGTAGGAATAACAATAACATGTTTGTTCTACCACTACTGCCAATTTAATTAGGTTCTAATTTTAAAAAGTGTCTATTATTCCTCCTTTTGCTTAGTTTTGTTAGTCATAGCTCTTTAGTCTTTGTTTTGACTTTTTTTCACTCCCTGTTCATCTCTTCCCTCTTTCCAGACTAATTATTACCACATTTCTGGGAATTGAGAGGATTCAGTTATTCTAGTAACCTAGGACTTGAAAAACAGCTCAGTTAGAGCCTATTTGCATGATGACAAATTTCCACTCTTTTTTAAGAGCTGAAAAATGCTTTATACTTATAGTTGTACAGAAAGGAAGAGCTTTTCTTTCTTAATGATTGCTTTCAGAAAATATATCCTGAATATGTTACCCTGATGAGGCTAGAAAAGGAGGATAGAGAGACTGACTTAGCTTGGATAAGAGCACACTGTGGAAGTAATGAATTATGAATCACCTTCGTCATGCATGCAGTGTGAAATGTGACTGTGAAATGTCTCACAGCCAAAGGATGTAATTCTAGGATAGAGATCAGTCAAACAAAGGCCATCAAGAATCAAATTTATTTGGAGAGCAAGCAGATAGGGTTGACAAGTGCTGTGATGTTGGTAGTGATTCCTTTTCTTGAGGGAGCAAGAGAAGAGAAATCTGTACATCTAACTGTTGTTGAAGTGCAGCTACCTATTGACTAAATAATCAGTCTCACTATTTTCAGTTGTTAGCTATATTTGAATATATTGTGCAACAATATAACAGGTTAAATTCAATTCTGGGATTATATTCTAAACACCAAGTTTCATCTTCTGTTAGTTGAAATGCATGAATACTTCTACCATTTTGTAACAGTATCTCACGGCTTTCATCTCCCTCTTTCACCAGCAGAAACTGAGATATGTTGTGCGCATACACCCTTCTAGATGTAGGTACAAATGTAGGATTGATAATTTGTTAATGAGAAATTATTTTCATGAAGATTCATAGAAACTAGACGTTTGGGGAACATATCACCTCTGATAAAGGCTTTTTTGGTGTGGGAGGTGTAGACAGGTGGGTGGGTATTGATGATTGATGGAGAGACAGGAAGACTGATTCGGTGAGCAGAATTCGATTTTACTGAAATTTTGCCAAAACTTATATACCATTTCAGGAAGGTTAATAATTTTCTACTACAAAATCAGGTTAAGAATTATACAGACAACTCATACATTTTACAACATCTCTTGCTTGCAGAGGTCTTGATTGAACCACTTGTTTTCCTGTAAGCAGGTTTAATCCCATCTTCTGTAATCTTAAAAGTTTGGTTTGTCCCTGCCATGGGATCCTGTGTATCAGATCAGCTATGCTGATCAAGTCTGTCTCACTCTCTGTCTTGTGTATTCCCACAGGTGGGGGAAAGAATGCTCATTTACAGATAGGAATATCCAATCTAGGAGCAGTTTTCCCTTTTTGTGACTTTGCACTCACTATCATGAGACAAATCAGACTTTATTAAACACACACAGTGATTAAACATGTATTTAGGTGTGTCTATATAGCATGAAGTGTTACACAGTCACGTGTAAAAAACTTCAGAACTATGTTAGATAAAATGGAAAAGCACACAAGTGTGTATGGTAAGCTATGTTTCAACCATTTTGGTAGAAATTTATTGATGTTCTCTCACATTGAAGCATCAGTTTAAGTGCAAATGTACACTTTTTTTTTATTTTTTGGTCATGATGTGTCTTCCGACAACAATATGTCTTTTACTTTGTATGAGTTACATAAATGGCTATTTCACTATCTACAGTAGTTAAAAGGTTACATGAAGAACTTGTTTTGTGGGGTATTTTCCACCCAGAGCTGGAGAAGGGAGGAGTTTCAGCTGCATAAATCTGTAGAAATGAAGTGTGCTTTCTCTAATTTTGAGGTGAACCTTCTGATGTGAGCACATCCCTTTTTGTAACTCATAGCAACTAAATTGACCTTCTCAGAATTTTGGGTTGCATTTTCTTATTGAAGACTACACTGGTTCATCTTCTCAGTCTTCTGCAGATTTCACGGTAAAAAAAAAAAATTGACAAATAGACAGCTTACTGAGTGAGGTCTCAGAAATTAAGCCCTTCAATCATGTTTAATATGTTTCATCTCCTAATATATAAAAAGTGTCTGCTATGGGTCACTCCTCTATGTCAAGCAACAGCAATCACCTGACAAGTATAGAGTGCATTTCCCCCCAAGTACTCTTCCAGCCATTGGGTATTTTCACTCCTTGGGATTTCTTGATCCTGTTTTAGTTTGGTAGTTGTCACTGTAATTTCTCTGTAAGTATTGTCTGATCTCTTCTACAGCCCATGAAAACTCAAAATCATAGTATTCAGTGGCAAAACAACCCAAAAGTCTGCTGCCTGTTGCATGAAGAAAAACTCAATTGCTATTTGTTTTGCTGTTTTTACCTGATTTTAACCCAGATATGTCAATACTCGTGTTGAAGACCTGGGCGAAGGAGAACACCTAGAGACAACCACTTTAGCCAGATTTGTGCAGCTGGTTTTGTGATGGGCTGATGACTACTGGGATGGTATTAATTGGGTACCCCCAACTATTACTGCCTTGCATCACATAGCCTGACACCATCTGCCCAGGTCCAATGCACTTGCCAGAAACCAAAATAAAATGAACAGATAGTATTGTCTCTTTCAGAAAGGTTTCTTAAGCAACTACAGGTTGCTTAAAACAATATGTTGTTCTGTATATTTTCATTTATGCTTCTTTGTGCTTGCATGTAAAGTCCATCTGGCAATTTTTTAATCTTTTTAATTTGTTAGTAAAACAAAAAAACAATCCTAAATGGTTAAGTCAATCAGATTTGACCACTTCATTTTTCAATCTTGCTATCAAAACATCCGAGTGGGGAAACGTCAGAACATTTGTAATTTTCAAATTGGTAGGTGAGTAGTTTTTAGAATTTTCTCTGCCTCTGCTGGGCATCATGTCAAAACTAGAGAATGCAATTTGGCAGCTGTGTTTGGTTGTTACAGGAAATTTATAGGAAAAGAAGCAGTTAATTGAGAGAGGAAAATCTGGCAAGATGTTGTGCATAGAGGCCCCTCCTTTGGTGATGAAAGTCTTTCAAACCATACTCCATTCCCTTGTAACTATACACAAGCAACATTCTTTCCACCATTTGCAACTTAAAATACCTTCTTTAATATTCAGTGCAGAGTTCACTTTATACAATAAAGACAGAATTTCAGTGAGACAGTATAAACAATGCTTACAACTGTTTTGGATTATATGGGATTTTTTTTCCTGACATTAAGAAAAATAATTATCATTTATGAAATAAAATTAATTTTTACAACTCTGTGATGATACTTATTCGATCTGAAGTTTGATTCATAACATAGGTGTTTCTGAGGGCTAGGTGTTTCTGAGCGGTTCTGAAAAAAAACACTTAGAAGAGACTGTCTTTAATGAAATTTTTGGCACTAAATTCATTTAATTGTTTTAATTTACCTACCTGAAGATGAAGAGGGGCAGAGAAGAAGCTGTCAAGGCTTAATGATTTATGTTTCTGGATCTGAAGTCAGATTCTTGTCTATGAATCTTTATCTTCACAATCTCTGCTGCAGATGAACTTTTTGTTCCAATATGAAAACTAAAAAGGCAGGCTCTTCTAAATACTTTCAATAAGCTCTCAGAAAAACAGCAAAGATGAAAGATGTGAAATTATTTTATCTTTGTGTGATTTATTTTTATCTCTGTGTGCTTTAGTTATAAGGGATAGATTAAAATCAGGAAGTGGCTTCAGGACTGGTACTAACAGTGGAATTTTGGGGTTTTTTATCACAGGGCAATTTTTGCAGTACCAGGCTTGCTAGGGTCAGATGGGCTTCATCTATGTAACAAGGGCAAAAGGATTCTTGCCCATGAGCTGGCAGGGCTGATGTGAGGGCTTTAAACTAGCTTGAAGGGGGAAGGGGCTGAAGCCCAGCTCTCCAGACATGAGCCCATGAGTGGTAAGCCAGACTCAGTGGTGAAATCAGCCCAGCTGAAGTGGATGTGCACTAATGCATGAAGCATGGGTAACAAATGACAGCTGGAAGCCACTGTACAGAAGGAAAGCTGTGATGTAGTTGCCATCACTGAAACATTGTGGGATGACTCTCATGACTGTAGTACTGCAGTGGATGCCTACATGCTCTTCAGAAGAGATGGGAGAGGTAGGAAGGGAGAGGTAGGAAGGGTGGCTCTGTTTAAGTCTCTTGATGGTGTAGAATTTGAGGTTAATGAAAATATGGCTGAGTGCCTATGGGTAAAGAGTCAGGGGGAAGTCCAACAAGGCTGGTGTGTTGATGGGACTCTGTTATAGACCACCCAAGCAGAATGAAGAAGTGGATAAATTTTTCTATAAACAGCTGGAGGATGTTTTAAGATTGCGAATCTTTGTTCCTGTGGGAGAGTTTAGCATGCCAGACACTTGCTGGGAGCTCAACACAGCCAAGAAGAGGGAGTCTAGGACGTTCTTAGAGTGTATGGGGGAGGGCTTCTAGTCACAGCTGGTGAGTAAGCCTACCAGGGGTGAGGGTCTGATGGACCTGCTGTTTACAAGCAGAGAAGTCCTGTTTAATAACTTCACTGAGGATCTGGGTGAAGGGACTGAGTCTACCATTAGAAAATTTGCAGATGATACCAAGTTGGGGGACAGCGTCAATCTGCTGGAAAACTCTACAGAGCGACAGTACTGGCTGGATTGATGGGCCAAGTCCAGTGATACAAGATTTAGTGAGTACAAATGCTGGATCCTGAACTTTGGTCACAACAACCCCCTGCAGCACTACAGGCTGGGGACTGAGTGGCTGGACATTGGCCAGGCAGAAAGGGACTTGAGAGTACTGACTGATGGCAGACTGAAGATGAGTCAGAAATCTGGACTGGAAGCCAAGAAGGTCAATGGCATCTTGAGTTGTATCAGGAATAGTGTGTCCAGCAGGACTGGGGAAGTGAGTCTTCCCCTCACTCAGCGCTGGTGAGGCTGTATCTTGAGTACTTTGTCCAGTTCTGGGCTCCTCAATTTAGGAAGGATGTTGAGATGCCTGATTGTGTCCAGAGAAAGGCAACAAGGCTGGTGAAGGGTCTGGAACACAAGTCCTATGACGAACAGTAAGGAAGCTGGGGTTGTTTATCCTGGAGAGGAGGAGGCTCAGGGGAGACCTTAATCACCGTCTACAACTACTTGAAAGGAGGTTATAACCAGGGTTCAGTCTGTTCTCCAGGCAACCAGCAATGGGACAAGAGGACACAGTCTTAAGCTGTGCCAGGGAAAGTTTAGGCTGGACATTAGGAAGAAGTTTGTCACAGAAAGAGTGATTGGGCAGTGGAATGGTTTGCCCAGGGAGGTGGTGGAGTCACCATCCCTGGGGGTGTTGAAGAAAAGAGTGGAGGTGGAACTTAGTGCCATGGTCTAGTTGACAAGGTGGTGTTAAGTCATAGGTTGGACTTGATCACAAAGGTCTTTTCCAACCTAGTTGATTCTGTGATTGTATAATTCTGTGATTCCATGTCATGGTGCTCTTTTAAGTATGATGCTGACAGTATGGAAAATGATAGCATTTTCCACAGTGTAAAATGTTTTTGACTGGAAATGATTGGTTGATTTTGTGTGTACATCTTGCTTCTTTGTATGAGAATAAACTTGGAGAAACTGAGCTTTGAAATTTAGAACTATTTCTCATTTACTGTTAAAACATTTATTTTGCAGGGTGATGTCCAAATGAATAAAGTTTATTTTAATGTGTTCTTAAAGGCCTGAAGTGTTGAACAGCACAGCTACTCAAACAAATTTGCTCCAGTGTTTCACCTTTTTAAGGCTTTTTACACCCTAAAGTTTAAACCTAAATCTTTGTTTTGCAACTTAAACCCATTACAGTTTACACTTTCTATAAGAGAAATAAAAAGTGGTATGTCTTACCTTTTTCATAGAGATTTGATTTCTAGATTTGAAAATTATTGTCATGCATCCAATTAGGCTCCTCTAAATTTCTTTCAGTCTTTTTGTAGATTACACTTTTATAAAACTCTCACTTTCTCTTCTTGCTCAGCTTTGGACTTTTAGTATCTTCCGGAATTTTTTTAGAGTATGTTACACAAAATAGTACATAGAGCTCAATGTGAGACCTTTCTATTTATTTGCGTGTCTAAGATGATGTTTCTCAGCTTTCTTTCTACCTCTAAGTATTATTAAATTATCTTTTTCTATCTTCTGATTTCTGTACCTTTTATATCTCATCTGAATTGTATTTCACTGTTTTTCAGACTGTGTGTCAAGTTAGTCCAAGTAATTTTGAATTCTAATATACTCTTCAGCTTAATTGCATTTCCTCCAACCCTGAGGGTACTGATACTAAACACACGCTCAGCATTATACTTATTGGTTAATTAATGATAATAGTAAAGTACTGAAACTAAAACCTGAGGGAGCCCTTTTGTTGGGAAGTGATAGCTACTGCTCTGAATACAGACATTAAAAATTTACAAGAGATTCAACTAGAGTATGGTTTTCTCAACCACAGCAGCTTAAAAATATTTGGATTATTTTGGATTGCAAAATAGGGAATAGATTTTATTTTAAGAAATGTTGATATCAAATAGGAAGTCTATGACAGAACTGTGTTGGAATATAGGTTTTATTTTCTCAGAGCATATTGACATGTCCAGTAACAGTTTCCTAATAAATGAAAGCTATGCTATATCATGGCCACAAAACTGTTAAAGAATCTTGATTGAAGGAGGAAATCAATAAAAGGGGTGTTTTTTTAGGGAATAAGATTTCTTTTATTAATTCATCTATATAAGTAGATAGTGTATTAATCTATAAATGTAATAAAGTAGCATTCTTTATTAAGATAATGTATGTGATGCTGATGTATCTGGATTTAAGCTTCATGTCATAGGCCTGCTTCAGTACCGCCTAACTCTGGAGGCATCTAATTTCCATTAGGGCCACAAATTTTAGTTTGTTTTTTTCTGTGGAAACAAAGTTCATATGATGTATTCTTTTCTTCCTGTATCCTTCCCCTTAATGGACAAATCAGGATGTTTGTGAAAGTAGGGGGCAATTCCTTTGCAATTCCTTTTCTGAAGGAAAGGTTCATTAGAAGCTTACTCTTCATTTGACATGGGAGGATTCATGCGCGCTTTATGTACATGGAACTTTGCAAGGTTTCTTTCCCACATGTATTCTTTGATCTATAGTGAGGGATGATGTTGCAGTATACTGCTGTTAAAAAGTAATTCAAAAATTTTATTCAAAGTCTATCTTAATTTATTTTGATGTTTGGAGGTTGTTTGCCTCATAGGTTCTCAGGCAGGTGCTAGAAAGATATTTTTTCTCAGCATGCCTGACCAGCATTTTGTTTCTGTCATGCTTACAAGCGTTCAAGCCTCATTGCTTACTCAGTCAGCTTAGAAAGCCTTGCTGTGTTGGTCATCCCAACACACATGGTCAGACTTCATGAAAATATTGTGGCAGCATGTTTCAGTCCAGAAACTTGGAGTTTCTCATGGCAGCCTGCCACGCAACTGAGAGACAGGACTTCAAAAGAAAGGGTGAAAAAGTAGTCCAAGTAGGAAGCCTCAAGCCAAAGCTTGAGCAAAAATAGGTTGGAGTTTGAATTGAAATCAGATTATTGAAGTCTAAGCTGAAGTCTAAGTTGAAGTCAGAGTAAAAAGGAGTTAAGTCAGATATTATTCTCACAGTACAGTGTTATATACTTGTTACAGCTCAAATAGGCCACAGCCGTAAACAGTCACATCCTTAAGCAAGAATTTTCCCCACAAACTACGGATAGCCTATTGTTTGCATCATTTGGCAGCCTTTACAAAACTACATCGTTTCAAAGACCTTGATAGTTATGCAGTTCTTTTCCCAGTTCTTTTTTACATCTGTGGGCACTTACACCAAGGTTTGTATTTTACCAAGGCCAAGATATCTCAATCCATAAGTTCCACTGTGCTTTCTGTTTTATTTCTCATCTGTTCTTCCATATCCCTCCCTTCCTTTTGCACCAATAAAATTTTCTTTATTGATTCATCAATCAATCTCTGTAAGCATTGCAAAGTACAAGGCACTACAACAAGAATACACAAGATAAGACCTAAAGCATAAACAGCTACTTTAACTAAGTTCCTTATCCAGCCACTGAGCCTCCAATCTCCCAAAAACTGTCCTAACCAATACACAGTGTCATTAACTTGTAATAACTCATGCTGCCTCTCAGTGCCTGAATGCTAGCATGAATAGATTGGGAACGGTCAGATAGATTAATGCAACACATCCCATCAAAATCTTCACATCCATGGCCTTGCACTGAAAGCAAAAAAACTATTGTGGCTCTATTTTACAAAGTAGCACATGTAAGACAGTCAGCACCAGTAAGCAGCTCTGTCAAAGCCAAGGAAGTGGCATTAGTCTGTTTTGCCAGCCAACAGCTTAATTTGTTCAGCAACCCTAAAAGCCTTCCCTGCAGCCACTCGTGGGGTAAAAAAATGACGCTGCCCAGTGATATCCTTTAGATGAAAAATTAAGCTGGTCATCACAGACTTTGTTAAATGCATACAAACAATGGCTCACTCTACAGGGAAACCTGTGCTGAAAAATCATAGATGTATTAGGGGTAAGGATGGACAGTTGTCTTAAACTACAGGGGCCTCCTTTGATGTATGAGGGGATAGCCACCCAGGCTCGATCCCCGCAAACCTGAAACACTCCTGGTGGCAATCCTAAAGTAGTATTACTGGACTTGGAAACACTGAATGCAGTAAGATTGCACCAAAAACTTTGATTCTTATACACAGGGTGATAGGGAGAAACATTTCACACTTTTGACTGACTCCTTCCCATATAGTTAAACCTAACAAAAAAATCCATTTTCACAGAGCCAAGAAGCTCCAATTCCTAGGGTTCCAAGGGTACTTTAGGAAGGTAAGGGGTCCATTGGTCCCATGCCTCAGTGGGATTTTTTACACACTGCATAGCACAAGCAGCAGCCTTTGGTATTGGGTAAACATCCACAGGCAATCCAACTAGACAGGTTGAGAATGGATTTTCAGGGGATGCAGTAGCTTAGCGTAGGATATCTTGTCCTGTCAGATTTGCCAGGATTACCCAAACATTTGTTTTGAGTTGGTTAATAGGCTAAGCTCTGCTAGTAAAAACAATCAATGCTAATAAGCATAAACATAACATTTGTTTTAACTCCATGCTTTTCCTTAACTATTTAGTGGCAACAAGCCACTGCTCATGAGATAATCCTTGCTGTTCAGACAAACCAAATCTATGCCCACATGCTAAACATACGATTTGTGCATCACCTTGGCTGCCTCTCAGGGGATTACACTAGTAACAGGCAGCTCACCTTCTGTGGGATGCACAATACCACAACACTCCACATTCAACACATTTACATTTAACCCAAACCTGGTGATGCCCAGTATGACAAACTAAGCAGGGAAAATAAAGTAGCAGTCCCACACTAAGTTCTCACTCAAAAGCAGTGAGATTTGTCTAGGATCAATATGTTCCCAACCTAAAGCAAGGACAGATTCTTCAAAAGGAAATTGAGCACTATATCAACCACCCCTAGATGTGTGGTTTACTGGTTCTCTTAAAGTGGATGACTTTATCTTGGTGACCCTCACACCTCTAGGTAACCCAAACTGTCTTCCCAAGGACATAAGTCTGTTGTCATGCAGTTGCTGATGAGGATCTTCTCAGAAGTTTCCGCAGAGGGTGAAACCACGAATCCCCAGAGGCTGATGTCAGGGCTGGATCCTCAGGTGGTGTCACCAAGGATTCTCTGAAAGGCTTCACATTCCATGCTGGAATCGACCTCGGTCCAGCTTCTGTGGAAACACAAGCATAACCTCGATGCCACGTAACAAGAGGGTAAGGTCCCACAACTTTACCTATCTCTGGACCCTTAGTAACACCGGAGGTTTCTGTTTAGGCTGTAATTGCAGACTACTATTGAAATGTGTGCCAACTGTAGGATTAAGATCCATCCAACTACTCCAAGGAGTAGTTAAAAAAATAAAAAACATACAATGCCTTCTGTAAGCATTCAGCTGGGGGACGTTCTCATTCCCCCTTTGTTGTAATAAATGATGCTTGAGTGAGCTATGAGCTCGTTTGATTATGGATTGACCCATGGAAGCATGACAATCCCAGTTTTATATTTTACTCCCCAGAGGGCAAAAAACTTTGCAACTCTCTGGGAAGTATATGTTGGGCCATTGTCTGATTTAATTTCTAAAGGAATACCTAAAACTGCAAAAGCACTGGTAAAATGATGGCAAACATATTTTGCTATCTTGGAGCAAATACCATACCTTGTCTTGGTATGACAAGATGCGCTTGAAAAAGTATCTATAGGAAAATGAATAAATTTAAAGCTACTAAAATTAGCAAAATGTGTGACATCTATTTGCCATAACTGAAGGCTCTGAAGCCTTCTAGGGTTAACTCCTCCAGCAACAGAGAGAAAGGAGTGTCTCTGACAATTTGGGCATACTGCCACAGTACTGGAAGCTTGGTGGCTAGTCAAGTCAAAGGAGTGTGCCAACACAGCAGCATTCTTATGAAAAATGAATGGCTTAATTTAGCCTCTGCAAAGTGGTCTGGTAAGACTTGGACAGGTAAAGTGAGCAGGTCTGCCTGACAGTTACCTTCTGCTATAAAATGAGGTAGAATAATGTGAGATCTAATATGTATCACAAAAGGTGTTGTCTACTAACTAAAAGCAAAACAAGTTTTGTACCTAGTAGAAAAGATTTTTGTTAGGCATATCTCTTAGAACAGCAGCTTCAGTCCTCTCAAAAATCTTTGCAATACAAGCAGAATTTGTGATTAAATTGGAAGGGGTAGAAAATTGCCGAAAGGCCTATATAGAAGCTGCTAATTCGGTGATTTGAGACAACCTGAAACAGTATGACATCTGATTTGAAACCCCATTGAGAAAGTACATCTTGCGCCCATAACACCATGGGTACAGGCAAAACAAATGGCTTTACAGAAGCTGTGTGGCCCTCTGGTCCCTCCTCCTGAATTAGGTGGTGGCTCCAATAATTACGACTGCTTCCCCCAATCCCTGTAAGGGGTTGGGGTACTTCTGTGAGGGCTCAGGAAGTTGGCCATTTAGCCTGAAAAATGATAGTCACACTAGCTCTAGTATCTAGGATACCTGTAAGTGTTACATGATATCCCTGTAATCTTAGGGTGCATTTATAGGTAGAATATTTATTAGAGTTTGCTCGTACTCATAGGATTTCTGGAGTTCCTGTAGTTTTAAAACTCCCCACCCTCTCTTGATAATTTCCCTTAGCAAGTGCTGGTGTTTGTGGAAGAAAAATCAATTGTGCAACACAAGTCTCCTTAGGGTCAGTATAGGGAGGAAAAGGCGTCTAGGCCATAATCTTAATTTCACTAACAGAGTCTGAATGTATGATTCTAGGGAGAACAGAAAGCCTTTACAGGGTGGTGGAAGATCTCTATTAACAGAGCACTTCTTTGGGGTTTTGGTAGTCTAAAACTTTTTGTAGGGAATAAATGAACAGAAGAATCAAATAATTTTACTGTGTTGGAGGTTGCCAGGTCTAATCTGGCACTGTCTTGAGTTGCTGGGTGAAGACTTGATGTAATCCTTGCTGCAGCATCTGCTGTGGTGGCTGTTGTGTTGGCTGAGGCATTTGTGTCGTAGCACATCACCATGCTGTGCTCCAGCTCTGGTTTCCCTAGATCAGATGACTTTGAAAATCATACTTAGAATGACACTCTTTCGTGAAATGTCTTTATGACATTGGGGATAAATGCCAGGAACCTTTGCTGTGGCCCTGTTCTGAGCAAAACAGTCCTTTTTCAGATGGCTAGATTTTCGACAACTAAAGCATGTTCTCAGTTCCCCCAAGGGGCCTTTAAGGGCTGCAGAAGCTGCAGCCATTCCTGCAGCCATGATTATAGATGTATATTCTAGTGTACCAAGGTGATTACAAGCTTCTACAATTTCTTCTATAATTCTACTAGTGTTGCATTTGGATTAGTCAGTGGTTTAAGCAACTTTTTACAGTCCCTATTTGCATTCTTAACTGCAAGCTTTAGGAGCAAAATCTTTTGGGCTGGCTAGTTGTCTACTTGCC
Organism: Hylia prasina; assembly: GCA_013397195.1. Lineage (NCBI taxonomy): Eukaryota > Metazoa > Chordata > Aves > Passeriformes > Sylviidae > Hylia > Hylia prasina. The sequence goes on from VYXD01007786.1 coordinate 60,599, forward strand.
TTTTTAAGGGTTGCTTCAGCCTGTCAAGAAACTTCATGAATGGCTCTCTTGCCTCTTGGATTATGTTTGTAAAAAGCTTTTGAGTCATTCTTGAATCAGAAGAGGTTTTTTTAAAGGTCTTTAAAAATGCCTTTCTTGCAGCCTTTTATGCCCTGAAGGATAAGAGAATGTCCCTTTTGGACATTCACAAGTTTGATTGGAAGGGTCTGTGTACAGTTCCTCCAATGCAAGGTGATCTGGTGTTAAGGCAGCTAAGTCTTGATTCTGTGTCCCACATAAGTCAGAAGAGCCTTTTTTCATTCTGCCTCCCACAAAGTTTACTGTGTAGAGGTCAATATCAGCCTCACAAGGCACCTAAGGTCATGAGGTGTTATTAAATGTGCAGAAAGAGTAGACCTCAGCAAACTCCCAAAATATGGAGACCTGATACCATGTTCAGTTGCTGTTCACCTTAACTCTTTAATTTCTTGAAATGACAGTCCCTCCCAATGAGGATTACACTGTTTACTGCCGTGATATGACAAGAGGCTATGCTATGATCTTGTTAGCTATTTCCAAGTCTCTCGCAAGAAAAGCTTCTCTTTTTAAATGAATCTAATTTTCGTGTGGGTCTAGAGGAAATAAATCTGGCTCATCATCAGAGTTTATGAGACTAGGATCAAAGGAGTAATTTTCATTTTCCCTCCTCCTTTTTCGGGACAGTGTCCATTAGTGAATGCTGTTACAGACTGAGGTGTCTGGCATATTTCTTTCACCTCTGGTGGGGGAGGAGGAGTGGATGGCTGTACTAAAGAATTTATGGGACTCGATATGTCTGCTGTTCATTTCAGATTATTAGCCACAGTTTTGAACTGTTTTTGCTTTTTCATAATCTTGTAAATCACTTTCCAAGAGGGGAGTTGAGCCACTACCTTATTTCCTTCTGTAGCATGGTCCCATAATTTTACCTTTATATCATCCCAAAAGTCTTTTGTAAAGATAGTAGACGCATAACATTTTTTCCCTCAGCTGTTACCCACTTCAGTACAAGTTTCAAATCATGAGAGGGTAAAGACTCGCTATTTTTCTTAAGCAGCTCAAACATAAGTGAAAAATATCTCTCTCTTGGGCAGAACTTCCCTGACCCATATTTCCCTTTTTCCAGCTCACCTCTTGGTCCTCCTGGTCCTCCTGGTCTTCCAGAGGGATTGTAATGGGCCCAATCCTGCTTCTTCCAGCAGCACTTCTAGACTTGGAGAGTCGCTAGCTGCCTCCACAGATTAGATGGTCCTTGAGTCCTCACATGGGGCACCAATTACTGCGTGACTGAGAGACTGGACTTCAAAACAGAGGGTGCAAAACTAATCCAAGTAGGGAGCCTTAAGTCAAAGCTTGAGCAAAAATAGGTCGGAGTTCGGGTTGAAGTTAAAGTTTATTGAAGTCTAAGTCAGGGTAAAAACAAATTGAAGCCAGTGAAACAACTGAAGTCAGATACTATTCTCACAGTACACTGTTAAATACTTGTTACAGCTCAAAATAGGCCACAGCCCTAAACAGTCACAAGACTTTTCCCACCACAAACTACAGACAGCTTATAGTTCACATTATTTGCCAACCTTTTGCAAAAGTTATAGTTTTAAGGACCTTGACAGTTACATATGCAGCTGTCTTCCTAGTTCTTTTTCATATCTGTGATTGTTCTACACCACGGCCTGTACCCAACCAAGGCTAAGGTATCTCCATTCACAAGCTCCACTGTGCCCCCTGCTTCATCTCTTATCTGTTCTTCTATATCATGCTTCAATTGTTCTGGCCTCAGGCTCCCAAGCACCTCACATGGACACGTCAATTTTTTCTGCTGCCTCATAATCCCCACTCATGACAGCCACTTGCTTCACCTGTTACCAGATGCTGACTGGATCAGAAGTAGCTGTCAGTGCAGCAATGGAGGCTTTTTCTCGGGGTTGATCACTCCAGCTCTCTCTGTGGGTGTGTGTTGAGCCACTAGTCAGTATATGCCCCAGGGGCTGTTCCAACTCTGGTAGTGGCAGTGGTGCGCACATGGTGGTGGTGGCTTTAGGAATCTCTGATACATGGGCACTTCTGTGTTTGATGTAGTCTTGATTTCTGGTACCTGTGAAAACCTGTCTCCAGGGTCTGGCCACAAATCGCAGCAAGGATTGGGCACACCCAATGGCAGCTGGGTAGTAGGTGCGGTCTTGGAGTCTTGCCAATCAGCTCCAAGAAGAGGCAGTCCGAGCGTGTCCATGGTGATGCAGGACGTATGTGGCTCAGCATGTGCTGTTCAGTTATCCATGAAGGCATTCTCTGCATGAAAAAAGTCTGTGCAGCCACAGGGCGCTCCGCTTCTGCAGGAGCCATGCGCCTCTGCAGAGCTGCTGCTGGGCCAGCGTGATCCAGTGCAGTCTGAGAGTACTCACCTAACACAGTGGCATAGCATGACACAGTGGCAGACACAGCTCCACAGTGGCTAAGTACAGCTTTGCAGCATCAAGCTTCACAGTGGCCAGGCGCAGCTGCGGCATGATGGGCAAGACATCCTAGCATGAGCTGGCAGCATGGCTCCATGCAGTTTCATGGCTCACCACTGGGGAAATGACCGGCATAGACCAGCAGCACGATTTTGCATGGTTGCTTCACCTGTCCTTCTCTCTTGCATGCCTGGTGCAGTGTCCATGCCTCCCACTGCTCCTCCCTCCAAGAACAGTACTCTGTTCTTGCTGCTGACCTCAGTGAGTGGTGCCTGCAGTGTCCCCACTGCCGTTCTCATGTCACTCCCAGTTTTTAACTGCCTTTGCAAGCTCAGAATGAGACTCCAGGACTTTATTACATTAATGGTTGTCTCACTGCGCATGGAGGCTGCTTTGATTATAAATTTGCCAGTCCACTCCCATGTTTTTAAGTCTAGAGTGGTTCCGTCAGTTACATCTAGTCCGTGCTTCTCAGACCATGTCAGCAAGGCCAGCAAAGCCCACTCATCATACTTTATCCCCCATTTCTTTAAAAGAAGAGTCCATACCTTAATTAGAGGGTCTTCCTGTACCAAAGCTCACACTCCCATATTTTTCCTGGCATCGTCTTCTATTCAAAAAAGAGGGGTTTGGACCCATGCAGTTTTCTCCACCACCTTCCGCAATGCTCTCTGCTGCACACAGCTATACCCGCTGCTCTGCTGGGACTTCACGGATTTCCCCACTGGTCTCTGCAGCCCCATAGGATGCAGGCAGCTGCTGCCCTCTGTCTCCCTGGAATATCTGCAGCAACTTGTTGTATCGCATCAGCAGTCAACAATTGTCGCTGGTATTGGAGACAGGAATGCAACCAACCACATGTAGGTTCATGCAGAACAGGCAACTTTTATTGAGTGCTCTTTTCCTTATATAGATTTGATGGTCTGCGCAGTTAATCCCCATTGGCTGAACCAGTTGCCACCTGGCCAACCAGCCAATAGCTGCTCGTGCCCCCAGCGGACAAGGCCTGCTTTCCAACAGTCCACACTGGTCAAGTTATACAATAAAGGTACTTAAATAATTAGTTATATTTCAGTTATAAATTGGGATTATTCATAATTGTAAGGCCTTCAGGCCAGCTATTAGCCACCACAGTTTCAAGTATTTCCTAAGTCCTTCTTTTTTTGTGCTATGCCTGTTTTTTTCTTGTGAAATAAGGAAATAACAAGTTTTTTCCATACGTGAGTGTTTATAATAAGACTTTGGTTAGAATACAGGAGCACTGAAGAAATTCATAATGTGTGAACGAATAAGGACTTTTAGATGAAATTATATTCTCAGAGATATCAGACATGAAATTTCACAATGTTTTTAGGGCAAAATTACACGTTTGAGAGAGAAAGAACAGAGTGACAATATAAGTAGTCTAGGAAACATTTTATTGACTTTCACTTGAAACCTGAATCATCCTCAAATTAGGATTTCTTGTGTAGGCACAACCAATATCATGTTCTCGACTAAGCAATAATAACCTATAAGTTAAAAGGTCTTGCTAGTCTGTTGACTGTGGATGCAGCCGTTAATCTGTGTTAGCTGGCTACATTTTTAATCATGAGGACAGTAGTTCACTAAGATCAACAAAACCTACAGCATAAAATAAGAATAAATCTTTGCTAAGTGTTGAAGCTCAAGAAGGCATCTCTCAATTAAATTAATTTAACTAGGGAATGTACTTGAGGGGATGTTAAAGGAGTGACCAGGGAAGGAAGAATTGTTTTCAATCTTTCTTTGAAGTTATTGAGAACAATTTAGTTGTATCACAAGCAGTTTATCTTTGCTGACGTCTAGCAATCTTTAGAAATATTTTCGAATGGCCCAAGTGAAAACAGTTCTTATAGGACAGAGTGTTCATCACCTAGAAACAATTCCCTTTCTATGCTTCATTTTTTCATAATTTTGCTCTTTTGTTTTACAGGGTTTTGTTTTTTGTTCGGAGTTTTGTACAGGTCTGTTCAGTGGATGTAACTTCATACAGATGTTTTGGTTTTCTCATGCAGTTTAGTAGAGAAACATAGCTTGCAAAAATAAAACAGCAAGCAAAGAAGATATACAAATAACAACCTGTTAATGCAGACTTTTAAATTAAAATTAAATATTATTAGATCTCAGAATATATTTCATAAGACAGAGCTTATTTACTATTGAATGTTTTCTCCTTCCTCATAGTTTTGGTCATTCTTAAATAAAATCAAAAACTCAGTGACAAAGTAATTGAGAGCACAAATGTAATTTGATGTGTTGAGCACACCTTCCTAGTGCCATGTCCCCATCCCTAATGCATTTCTTCCTTTATTATAAAGTGTACAAGCAGAAATTTCTGTGATAAATATATGTTTATTACACTACCTCGTGTAAGAAAAGTATTAATTATTGGTATTGTAGGTGCCCAATATGCATGGCTTCTTGTTATAATGTACTACCATATTTTCTGCTACTCCCAGCCGTATCCTGTATTTTCTTTCTCAACACCACTCCATGATTTATGCTAACCTGCCAGGCAGCATAATATAAATTCAATTTTAAAAATATTTTTTCTCCTATTTAAGGTGTAAAGAGGTGCATTTGCCATGCTAACAACTGGAGAGGGTGGTTGTGAAGTATGATATGAAATCTTTGTGTATACTGGAATATGACAGAACAGGAAAACAAAAAACAAGGAATGGAAAATTTGTCAGCAGTAATAACATCAGCAGTAATAAATATTTTACCAGGAAATGTGTACTGCTTTAAGTTTGGTTTGTTTTTTTTTTTTTAATATCAAAAACATCAAGAATATAAAAAAGCTGGAAAATTACTAACTTTAAAAGAATGGTAACAGCTAGTGTTATGCTACATGATTGCACAGACATCTTGAACTTTCTTTTATCAAACACTGTCTCCTTTTTCTACTTGTTACACTTTTTGTATTCCAAAATCTCCCCTTAAATTTCCTTTGTGGAAAGCTCACTTCATGTTAGCCCACAGAGTAAGCTGACTCTTTTAGTTTCATGCATGGAGTAGATGTTGATCTTTCTTCATTAGCAGCCAAGCCATGCAGCCACTCATTCATTTCCCAAACAGCAGAGCTGGGGCGAGAATGGGAAGGATAAAAGCTGGAAAACTCATTATTTAAGATAAAGACAGTTTACCAGGTAAAGCAAAAGCCATGCACCCAAGTAAAGAAAAGCAAGGAATTAATTCACTGCTTCCCATGGGCAGGCAGTCATCTCCAGGAGAGCAGGGCCCCATCACACATAATCGTGACTTGGGAAGACAAATGCTGTCACTCCAAATGTCTCCCCCTTACATCTTCTTCTTCCCAGCTTACATACTGAGTGTGATGTCATGTGGTCTGGAATATCCATTTGGTCAATTTGGGTCAGCTGTCCTCACTGTGTTTCCTCCTAACCTCCCATGCAACCCCAGCCTCTTTGCCAAGAGTGGTAGTATAGAAAACAGAAAAGGCCTTGGCTCTATGTAAGTCCTGCCCAGCAGTAGCAAAATCATCTCTATATTATCAACCCTTCAACATAAATCCAAAACAGCCCCATGCTAACCACTGTCAAGAAAAGTAATTCTAGCCAAAGCCAGCACAATTAGCTTCAAGAGAGCTTCAGTACCAAGGTGCAAATTCCTCAGTAGAGTCTTTCAGGAATTATGTCAGATGAGATTATGTCTCCTAATATTTGGCTGCTAAAAGCCAATCATTGTCCATGTTTCACCTTGTTTTTGCAAACATAAGTGTCAGTCTTTTCTTTTTTTTATTCCTGAAAAATATATTTTTCAATTCAAAATAATTCAGATGCTGTTGTCAGGAACAATTTTTCTGCTGTATCTTGCATACACAATATTTATCACATTTTTAGAACACCAGCATGCTTCAATCAAAAAAATCTCTTTCTACACTGTAAAAAAACATGGATTAGATATGTCTAACAAACAGAAGGAGCAGAAAGGAGTTTTTCCGTGTTTCTATTTTCAGATCATTTAAAGATTTTTGAGTCAGAGACAGTAATTTCCTATTATTCTTAGCTCATTTCCCTACTTTGAGGCACTTTTCTGCTTCTCATTAAACTGATATGTGTTCCTCAAAACAAAAATGTTTAAAACACTACATCTAATAACATCACATAATGTCACTAGCACAAATCCCAAGTCTTAAACTCACCTGAGGAAATTCCATGAGTTTGAGAACTCTGCCTGAGGCACTTTTAACTCCCGCATCTAATGATTGCATGCATCTTCTCATGCTCCATACATATTTCATTATTCTTATTAACTGTTTCCAAATATTTTAACCTATTCTCATTTACCAGCAAGTGTGAAATAGTGTCTATCCCACTGAATGTTGGATAGACTTATTTTTAAGCGGTATTATCAAAAAGGTGTATTTTTATTTCTTAGTAAGAACCATGACCTGAATTAGCATCCAGGTCAATGGATTTTAATATTAAAAGGTAGATTAGACAAACAAAGATGAGACATTGAAGATAAATTTCAGAAGTATTTTTGCACAGGGAGGATTTCTTTAGTCCTACATTATTGTATTTTAGAGCCCCAACAAAGAACCTAGTAGTGGTCTTGTAATGTTGTTCGTTGTTTGGTTTGGGGGATTTTTTTATCCTGAAGGGATATAAGAAGAGATTTTTTTTGCCAAATTCTGAATTTTGATCTGAATCCATAAAAGAAATTGAGAGCAGGCTGAACAGTATGGCTCAAGGATGGGATAAAAGGGATAGGAAGCCCTTTTCCATGTAGTACTCAGCTAGTACTGCTCTATAATATTGGTCAGCTTTCAGTATAATAACCCAAAACACCCTTTATTGAACTTCTACTGCTAATCCTTGCTAGTCTGAGGAATTGTTAGGTTGTGTGTATGTATTTGTGTATGCAGATCACTAATTGTCATAGTCATGATTAGAGAAAAGAAAACCTCACTGGATCGCAAAAGCTGTAATCTTTGTTTTACTTGCTAATTATTTTGAATTCAAATTTTGCAAAGAACAAAATGACAATTTGAAGGGTAAATTTAGCATAACTAGTGAACATTTGTGTCCACTGCCTTTGTGTAATATGCAAACAGCAACATCTAGTGCTTCACTGAATAAGCATAACAGCTCCATTAATTGTGGTTTTAAGAAAAGGTTCTTTGCTAAGACTTGAAGCTATGGCAACTAATCAACTTGGCTCTTCTACTCCTGTAGTATGTGCAAAAAAGTTTCCCTGGCTCTTATCCCAGTCCGGGAACACATCTTCAGCTGTTAACATGGAAGGGGATGAGGGGTTGAATATACCCAGTGCAAGATGAAGACATGAACAAGGTCAAATGTTGGCAATCAAAATGATAATTCACTTTTCTTCACTATCATAGTAAAAAGCAAGGAAAACATAGGAAAATAGAAAAGAAAGAAGAACTACAGAAAGCAAAAATGGTAATCACCACTAAGAATCTGCGGCATCCCATGGAGATTCTTTGTCTTTCATGTCAGTGGTGGAAGGCATTCTGTAAGGTCTTGTGGAGCATGTTTTTACATATTGTCATGTGCTTTTCCATGCCTGGGGACTATGGCAATGGAGTTCTCACCATGAAGACCTTGGTGCTCTTGACACATTTGCATGATGTGCTTAAAGTTAATAGGTTGAAACCTGCGCATTCATGTAGCATTCGTGTGATAGGTGAATAGGTGATGGGGTGTTACAGTTCAAACTGTTGGCAGTTCAGGCATGAGAAGGTTTGATCTACTTCTATTGTTTTGTAAATGCCACAATTCACTCCAACAGACCCAAGATTTTAAAATACTTAGACAGGAAGAACCTTTGAGGTCCTTCTCCTCTGAGATTACCTCACTTCTGCAAGTCATATAGGTCTTACTATTTGGACTTGAAACAAATAGCACGCCAAGTATAACTTTATTGCCTGGACAAAGGGTGGAGAAAGGCAGGTGAAAATAAAGATCTAACAAAAAGCTAAAACTAGCTCCTTAAGGCACTCAGTGATGAGTCATGTCTCTAGAATCCTTCTAGTGAATCCTCTTGACAAATCCGTCACTCACACCACAATAAAAGGTGTAAATAATTCAGAACTAAATAATAATAATCTACTTTGAGGTTAAAAGTAAGTGTAAACTGTGATCTGTTTATTTTAGATCACATAGGTGTTTGAACAGTAAAGGAATTGAGTTATTTCTGCTGTTGAAAATACCTAATGAATACCCCAAAATTATGAATATGGTAAAATGCCCCAATTTTCTCTTAGCCTAAGCTACCAATAAGGTAGCTAGTATTCTAGTAGCTTTTTTTTTTCCTTGATTTAGAAGGTTAAAATATAACAACCAGTTTGTGTAAACTGGTACATCAACATTTGAACTTAAGCAAACTGTCAGTTTGCATCAGCAAAGATTTTTGACTTTTTTCTTAGAATAGGAATTTTGCTTCTAAGCATTAAAATAGGAATAGCCTACACATTTTGGGGCTTTTGCAATGTCTATGGCTGGATAGAAATGCCTGTTTGCATTAAAATGTGTTTACTGCTTTCTTAGGAAACATTATGCTTTGGTGGAAGAGTTTGAGAAGCAGGGAACTAAACAAATATGAATAAAAAATTAAGCTCAAATAGTATAATGCTCCATGTAGGGGACACTTCTCCCTATACTTCTTCCTGTTTACTGTAGCTATGTTGCATTATCAGTACTCTTTAAAGTTTTGATGTGTTTAAACAGTTTTGTGGTAGAAAATTAAGTCTTATATGATTTCTAAGTCATCACTAGCAAAATGTGGTAAATGGCAAAATGAAAAAAAATCCGCTTTTTCTCTTTGTCCAAGGTAAGGGAGAACCTGCTGCATATTCGTGGCAGCACTGCTAAGACAAACCATCATTAGCTGAGGAGGAGATACCTGGAACGTTCATCTATTCTTTCTTTGTTCTTATTCTTGTAGCAACTGAAATTTTCTTCTTGCCATTACTTTATATTTTCACTTGATAAAGAATGTTTTGCATATGTTGGGTACATTTTTTTGTTCCCTTGATAAACGCTTATAGTCAGCTCTCTAAGTTGCATCCATTCAGTGCTCTATAACTGGCCATTTATTATTTGCATTTATAAATCCAGGGTCTTTGAAATCAGTGTGTGTCTTGTTATCTTAGTGTGAGTTAAGATGCTCTTGGGAAGCCTCTTCTACCAGTTTGTGAATATCAGCTTCTAGTTGAAGTGGTGGAATTTTCCTTCAAGGCAAGGAAGAATAAAAAAGATTTTAAAAAGGAAAAAAATATGAAGAAACAGTTGAAGGCCACCTTGTAAAAAAGATCCAGTCACTAACATTGGCATCAGAGTATTTAAGTGTCGTCTGATAAGCCCTGAAACAAAAGAAGATTGTATTTCCCAATGAACTCAGTAGGATAATTTTCATATACTTAACTAACCACACTATTTACAACCATCAACCATTGTACTGGGGCTTTGTAATTATTCTTAGATAATGGTAGTAGAGAATTTGTTTCCACAATATTGGAAAAGAAAATTACATTATTAAGTTAATTAATGTAAGTGATTCTAGACCAGACAACTATGGTTATAAAGTGTTCAGTTATGTGGACCCAAAGTTTTGATGCTCCTCCCTTCAAGATTATTAGCTGCATGGTATATCCACTGCAATATAGAATATTGGTACGTCCACTGCAATATAGTGTCCACCCAGGCTGTGACGGGCTTTTGAAAGCCATGTTAATTTGTTTTCTTCTCTTATTTTCTGTCTGTTGCTTCTTTTTGTCCCTGTTTTCTCAGTGACTACAATGGCTTTCCAGTGAGGAATAGAGGAGTGAGGAACTGTAGCATATTGCCCAGAGAAGCTGTGGATGCCCAGTCCCTGGCAATGTTCAAGGCCAGGTTGGATAGGGCTTTGATCAGCCTGGTCTATTGCCCACAGCAGTAAGATTGGGACTAGATGGTCTCTAAAATCCTCTCCAACCCCAACTATTCTAGGATTCTATAATTCTAAAAGTTTACTGGCCTTTGCTAGATGGTAGCATTAATCTCTGCATTATTCTGTGCTTCCTCTGAGGCAATAGTGGAGGCAGCTATTGTGAGACATGGTAAAAGAAATTTGCTACTTTCTCAGTAGGTGGAAGGCAAAATGTACAATAGTAATATGCTAATATTGAGATGGAGAAATGTAATAATTTCTTAACACAGGTGTTGAGCCATCAATAGGAAAAATATTAGGGAAGTGTCATAGCCAACAGTCAAAAATGCCAACCCAGTTTTTTGCTGATGACGTAGAAGAGAAAATCCCCACCTTGCTCTTTAAAATTAATCATTGACATTGTGCTTTAGGCTTAATTAATTCTTTAAGTATATTTTCTAACTACTAAAGTTACAATGCTGTTGAAAACAAAAGCAAACATTTTCTTTTACAAAATATGCCATTCATAAGTGAATTACTCTTTTTGTGGGAAAGAACCAACTTTATTTACAGATTTTATTCCTTTGTAGTTTAATTGACTGTCCCCCTGTTCTTCTCAAGAAAACAAACACAGATCAGCAACTCTGTTTGCAATTATTTTTTAAAAGCCTTTGATATCAGGGTTAAGTCAGTTCCTGTTCATCTTCTCTCTCAGAACTTTTTTTTGATAATTCCAAGTAATCAATCTGAGTCTGTTTTTATTTAGGAAAAGCTTTCTGTTATTTTTCTGTGAAAACTTGTCTCTTTCTCATAATATTTGAATCCCTTGCTGATAACTATCTGTCTAGTCTATAAAATTTGCAGTTCTATTTACTAAGGTAGAAGTGTAAACACTTTGACTGGGAGCAGAGACTTGAAACTTTTTTCCCTCCAATATTCAGCACAAATCAGGGATATTGATTGCATCTGAATAAACCTTTACCATATATTTTCAGTTGTTTCACTTCTGACAGCTGTTTATTCGCCATGAAGAAGAGAAAGTTTTCTCTTTAGGACAATGGGCAAGCTATATACCAGGAATGTAAAACTGATGTGTTCCGGTCTTGGTTGCTACACTATTCCACATTAGTATGAAACCAAGCATACTCTTAGCATTTTTTGTGCCTGCCTCCCTTAGTTTTAAACCTGAAACCTCTTCTTGGATCTAAAAAATATTTATCAAGAGAAAGCCCACTGCTTTCCAGAGAGGATGGGTCTTCCCAAATACTTGTTAAAATTTTATTTAATTATAAGAAAGATCTACTGGGAGAATGACTTAACAGCTTTCATTTACAACATAATTCTTGTTTTCTTTTAGAAGAAAAAGAAATGTAGTTTACAAGAAGTTGAGCATGCTCTCTCTTCTTTTGCACGAGTTGCAGAACCAAGACTGTGAGAATGGTAGCTGTGTCTTTCTTCAATTTTGTAGATCTTTTCCAGTTATGTTTTCTGTCCACTATAGAAAAATACTAAAGTACAACAACAATAAAAAGTCTTTCATTTTAATGTGGTTGCAATGGTTTCCTTTGCAGATTAGCTTCCTTTTAAATGTGGTCTCCATGCAGAACATCAACAAATAGTATTAAGATTTATTGCAGATTTAGCCCAGCAAAACAATGCATTTTCTCCAATTGATATAATTCTTTTTTTTTGCATGTAAGCCAAACATGTTTGCTTTTCCAGTTGGGTAATCAGAATGTTAAGACTGAGGAGACATGGTAGTAATTTATATCTCCCTCTTTCCTAAAACAACCATGACAAAATGCAATTTCAGCTGGTATATTACAACAGGCTTGAATGAATGTAGAAAAGGTGTAACATGCATCAGCTGGAAACCTATGATTCCTTGCAAGAAAAAGTGGCTGCTTCAGATCTCATAGGGTATTTCTTCAGATTGTGCTATCATGATATTTGCATGTCATTGCCAAATATTTAGCAAATGTCTTCCTAGTATCATCAATTCTATCACAACTTACATATTTAAGCAAAAGGAATGTGGAAATGTCACATCAAATTAGCTTTGTATATAATCATTGATTAAAAACATCTGAAATCCGTGTTTATGTAGGCTGATTTCAATCGCTGATGGGTTTGTATTTCAACTAGAGTTTGGCCTACAGTGATCAAGGTTGTAATATTTCAGGACAAGATAGCAATATAATTGTGTATTAGAAGTGGATTTTTTCTCTATCTCATGCCAAATTAACTTTTCTTACACTACAGTACATAGAACACAGCATAGTTATAGAGGGTAACAACCACAAATTAAAAGAACAATATTCTGGCCTCTTATTTTACACTGCTCTCATGTCTAACTGAAATATCTTCGTTTCAATTATTCACTTTATGAATGAACATTCTTGGTTTTAGACACTGCTGTAATACTTCTCCTCCTTGATAAAAAGGAAATAAAACCAAAAAGTACTGATGAGCTCTAAAATTTATATTTACAAAAAATATCACCAGTTACTCCTCAAAAAGTGTCTTAGCTATCTTAGAAGAATAAATGCTTTGATATTTGTCAATATGTAATGCAAGTCTTTGAAAGTAAAATGAAAGAAGTCTTGGTTTCTGAATAAGTTTATAAGATCAGAGTTCAAAAGAATGTATAAATTACTTAGACTTCACACTAGACTGCTAATATTTTGCTAAGATTATAGAGTACCTTTACCCATCTTCAAATATAAACTGAATAAAATAAACTGAAATAAATCCTGAAATAAGTTTATTTCCTTTGTTATTTATAATCCCCACCTTAGGATTTGCTCTCTTTTGAATGAGTGCAAAAAGCCAGAATTTTAATCAGCATTTTAGCTAATGATTTTGCACAGAAATATTACACAGTTTGTGGTTGAAGTTGTTAAAAGGAGAACTATATTTAAAGATTAAAAAACTGTCATGAAAAATAAGAATCTACTCCTTAATTCAAATTATTTCCTCATGGTCTTTTTTTTTTTTTTTNCCATAGCATATGGCAGTTAGGTACTTGGTTTGCATTCAGTAGGTATTTGGGCCTGATTTGGGCCTGTAGCTCTTTGAAACTTTTCTGAGGATACAGAATTACATTAATAAGAAACAGGATGGCTTCTTGCAGATGTCAAAGCTGGTTTCCCTTCTGTAGGCATAATTTTTCTAGGAATTTTTGTTGTCATAAGACTCAGTCATATTTACGCCACATCCAAAGATTTCACTGTTGTCATGGCTAAAATATATATCTTGATCCTATGTATGATTCTGAAAAGTGATCTTATCTCCAATCAGTGGCTGATTTAAGTTAATTTGTTTATTTATTTTTTAAAATTATCATTAACAAAAGGATTTTTTAATATCCAGTATTCCCAGCTTGATACCATTTGAAGTACAATTGTATCACTAGACAGAAAATCACTATTTTAATTGAATGGTATCAATTAATAGTGTGATATAATCTGTAGAATTCTTGTATTTCAAAGTTATTATTTCAACATGGTTAGCTGATGACATTAATTGTATTGAGATGACAATGCTTTCTACTGACATACTTTTCAATCTTTCCTTTGACATCAGCTGTTGGATAATGATCTGAGACAAAACTTCAAGAAAGCAGAGTATCCTTGTCTTTGTAGAGCCCATCTTGGTAAAATGAAATTAAGCAGTAATTATGTATGTACATACACTACTTTATATGTTTTACAGATTATCTAAGCTTTGTTAATTGACAGTATTGGTAGTTACTACATTGATATCTGGAATAAATAATATTCCTATCCTTTTGGATTGCAATACAGCAGAGTAAAACTTTGCAAACTTGATCAAAGTGGTACTTAAGTTCATATCTCACAACTGCTTTATTCCTAGTGTAAGGAATTGGTAAGAGATTGCTATTTTCCTGGTGCAGAGCAAAGTCCCTAAATTTGTAGGTGGAAAGCTATACTATTAAGTTAGTTATTTTTTGTTCATTACCATTTAGGTGTAGTCTCGTAAAAAGATTTTTATTAGTATGGACCCACAAAGTCTGAACATTTATTGCCTGAGAACTTCTAGTTCTATATTAATGTATCATCCAAAGCTAAATTTGATGAAGTTTCCTTCAGCAACCTTCCAGAAAAATGAAAATTCCAGGAAACTCTTTTTAGTACAGAAAAAGACAAAGAATTAAGGCACTTTAACATTTGGGAATTCACATAGGTGTATTAAGACTGCTTATCTTTTCCTCTCCTTTTCTCCTTTTTTTCCTGCAGACGATACATGCTCTCTGAAAATTAGGTAGTTGTGCTTAAATAACTGTGCCCAAAATCAGTGCTAGCTTTTAAAAGCCCTGTTGCTTTGTTGGACTTTATTTTGTTTGGGGTTTTTTAATAGTAAAATGTTGATTATCCAACATTTTACACATAAATGAGTAAAAGTTATTAATTACGCAGTACTAAACCAAAGTGTGCTATATATATGGTGTATTATTACAAGGTTAGCATTCTGAAATTTCTTCCTACTTGTTTTATAAATCTGGATATCTTCTTTTTTTATTCTTATTTTCTTAACCAATGATCTTTGTTCTGCTGTATTGCTACAAATTTATCAACAAAGGTCTGTAGCCTGTATCTATCTTCCTTCTGGTTTTTCCCTATGAAACATTGGACAGAGAAGTGTTTAAAACATTTTTATGTTTATGTTCATTATCACTATGATGGTGTTTCTGTAAATCTGCAAGTGATTTTAACTTCATAGTAAGGTTCTGTTTGCACTCTGTACTTTCCTGTTTTTTTAGGGCATGAAATAGCACAGTGGGACATTTTGAGTGTTTCTTTTCAGTGTGAATACTTTTAATTATAATTTGATTGTCACAGAATATAAAAAATTCTGCAAGAAATATTTTTCAAGTTCTGGCATATTCTATTACAGAAGCCAATGAGCTTCCACAAAAGTAAAGTAACTTAAAACACTTCATATGGCACTATAATTATGATTCAAGAAAAACAAAAATACTGATGTATCTCTGAATAGATCTCAGTATCTATCTTTGGTAATTCATTCATTCATTCTTTCTCTCTCCCCTTTTTTAGGGAGGGATTGACCAATGAGGTAAAAAGGGAAAATTTCATGTTAGGGCATTTTGGAAAGAGAAGTGTCAACTTTCCCTGCCCTGATAAACCTGTTTAATAAACTTAGTGCATGAATACATAAAGCAGATTATAAAAGAGAACAGGAAAGACTTTTTAGTAGGAATAGGACAAGGGTAATATTGTGATAGGAAAATGAAAATGCTTTTAAACTAAAAGAGGGTAGTTTCAAAGTGGGTAAGAAGAAGCAATTTTTTTATGAGTGGTGAAACACTTGAACAGGTGTCCCAGAGAGGTGGTAGATGCTCCATACCTGGACATTTGAAGTCAGACTGGACAGGGCAACCTGGTATAGTGGTAGGTGTCCCTACCATTTTAGAGACTTGGACTCTAAAGATCCTTTCCAACCCATACCATTCTTTGATTCTACAGTATCATATGAAAACACCTCAGATTTTCCTTTGTCTTGTCAGCAGGTCTCATATAGCCCTATTATATGAAGTAGGAGTCTCTGGTCTACAATTTTGTGACAGTATTTGTGCTCTTGATGATATTTTACAAGCTAAAACCCAAGCACACCCAACCTCTCACTCTGTAATTTGCCATTAAACTCAGTGCTTGAGTATGTGCATCATCTTTTGGAGAAAA
This sequence comes from Hylia prasina, assembly GCA_013397195.1. Classification (NCBI taxonomy): domain Eukaryota; kingdom Metazoa; phylum Chordata; class Aves; order Passeriformes; family Sylviidae; genus Hylia; species Hylia prasina. The sequence continues at coordinate 76,710 of VYXD01007786.1, forward strand.
CATTATTTTGTTTGCAAGCTAAACAACTTAAGATTGCTGTGTCTTCCCTAGGTAATTAATGAGACACCCTGACACCATATCTACTGTGTTGTTTTTGTAGGAACCATACAGTAATTGAATAAAAAATTATAATTACATCAGAAAATGAATCACAGGCTAAAGTCCTTGGGGGACAGAATGTTTTATCAATTTCAGTCCTCTAACAGTTTGTGTATTTTCAGAATCAGGATAAACATTCACTTAATGTATAAAAGAATTAATATTAGTTTTTTTGCATATGCATTACCACTTTCCTATTTTTGGGGTTTTTTTAAACCTGCAATTACTGTTGGCAAAAATATCAAGAATAAGTGGGAAAAACTTGAAAGGAGATCAAGGTTAAAAAAATTCAGAAAAATAAATAAGAAATAACATAGATGAGGAAGAGAAAGATTACAGCTGCAAGTATATAATAATGCCTGTGTGACTGCCTCTGGGAATATCTACTGGTACACTGTTCACACAGAGGGATGTACTTTTCATGTCTTTCATATGCTGCTTATATTCTACTTTGTGTCATGTAGTTCCATAGATGAATTTATACTGATGGTTAATATCTTGTCTTTCACTTTCACCAAATCATGTTTTTCAAAATCTCTTTTCTGTGTATTTTTCACATATAAACCATTGTCAATTGTTATTTTCATTCATAAAACAAATTTTCTGACACCCCTTTAGGGGTCCTATGGAAGTATTTCTTTAATTCAGTAAGTAATTCTTACTCAATTAATTCCAGGATCACATCTCAGATTGCAGCCCTCTTCTAGCTGTGAAACACACCTGCATGGGGGCTTTTCTAAGACACTAGATTTTGCCATGACTAATCATTCTGAATGTTTATTTTTATTCTATTTTCTAATATTATCATGGTGAAGGCACTCAGACTCAGCATTGGAAATCTCCGCAGTTACATCTGTTATTTGTGGTTTATTGAGCTTTGGTGGTGAGTTTGGGGTTTTATTTAACAGAGTACTGATGTGAGTATATGAACTTTTTGAAGCTAAATTCGGATGTTCTGTCTTGATTTTTCCACTTTATTTTTAATATTCGGACGTGCTGTCTTGATTTTTCCACTTTATTTTTAATATCCTTTATCCTTTAAAATTAAGAGATAAGAGGGTTTATATTTTGTACAGTATTTTGAATGAGTAATATAGTTCAAATGGGTAGAAATGTGGACCTAATAAAAATCTGATTTTAAAAAGGAAAGCTAGCTTATAACATGCTTTACCATATTGATAAAGCTTTCCACTTGTCAAATGCCCCTCATTAAGATGGCCAACTGTTTCTTTGCTTTGGATACAGTCCACTTCTGAGACTTCTTCAGCTATCAGGAAAAGGAAAAGGCAATTTTATTCTTGGTATCCTATTGCAAACAGGTGTTGATGTTTGTGTAGAAGAAACACAGTGCTTTTGATTTTGCAATGACCTCATTTGATTTAAGGAGAAAATTGAATCCAATCTCTTTCACTACATTATGTGATAACATAGAGCATTTTCTGATGTCAGACCTATAAGGAACTTCTTACAAGATTTTTTTTTTTATATATAACCTTGTTGTATCCTGCATAAATTGTGTCCCATTGGGACCATTTCTTTGGAACATTTTCTACAATTTGTTAAATAACATTCTTTTGTGATTTTTAAGTGAGAGGGAGGGAAATTGTAGAACTGCCTTTGGCACCACTTGACATGCACATACAATTGCGTTAAAGCATACTAGGAATGCTTATTTGTATCTTTATTTCTGTTTTACATTTTTTATTACCCTGTTCTGCATCTGTAGGAAACTGAAAGTCAATCAAGAAACATAAATTCATTTATGAATTTGTGACTGTTGGTGTCATATGGATCCCACTATAGTAAGAGAGCAGAAGTCACAGCAATCATCTCAAAATCTAATTGGAAAAATACTTATAAGTATATTCACAATGTTCATTTTGGACAAGAAGTAATAGACACAAGTTGGAACATAGGAAATTCTGGCTAGATATGAGGAAACAAATGAGAGTGGGTCAATACTGTTACAGATTGCCTAGAGAGCACATGGGATTTTCAGCCTGGCAAAGTTCAAGTCTGGACTAGATACTGGAACATTCTGACTTAATTAAACCTACTGTAAGCATGAGGTTGAACTACCTGATCACATGAGATTACTTCCAGCAAAAATTATTCCAGTGCAGCTGATCTTAAGAGGCCAAAGTTTTCTTCCCAATACAGTACTTTAGTTTAGATGTTAATAGTTTGAGGCATGCATTAATATTTAAGGTTTTTTGCTCAAGCAATATATTTAGCAATTAGAAGAACTAAACAAAGTGTGGACACTGCACAGGAGATCTCTCCTTGGCTGCCCATAGATGCTAGTTGCATCACTTTTTTATATTACTGTGCTATATACCTGTTTATTTATGCTTCTTCTGCATGCTACAAGGCAAGCTTCAAAACAGTTCACATGAAAAGAAATAAGAGGAAATACTATCCTTGCTGGGAAAATGAGACAGAAAGAGATCAAACAAAGATCTGTGAAAAGCATAGGGCTGGTTTGATACGTAGACTAAGAAGCTGAAAACAAGTCTTTCACAATAAAGGATTGGAAATTTACAGGATAGGATACCAGCTAAACCTAAATTTTGCAAAAAGATTTAACAGCTTGAATTTTATTTTTTATAATAAAAAATTTCTATTAATATATCCCCTCTTTATGCCCCTGGAAAGAGAAAGAAAAGCTTCTAGAGGAAAGAAGAAAGTAATACATTTATTTCAAGTATTCAGCTAAAAAAAAAAAAAGAAAAAAAAGATAACTTTCATAGACCACAGCAATTTTTGCTGTTGATTTAAGGAACTAAGAATCTGGAGTATTTTTCTGGAAGTGAAGGAACAGGATGCAGATCACTGAAGACAATCACAAGGACTGAATTTAAACCGCAATAAACCACTGCCCAAATATATGAATTACAGTTCTTTGGAAAAGTTATGGAAAGCTAGCCTGAATCAATAGTTTTATGCTACATCAAAAAGAGCATCCTAGGGAAAAACATGAAAAATAGTGAAAAAAATGTTTTGTTAGCGGCTATATTTGTTTCACTGTAACTTAATGGCATATCTTTGTATGAGGCATTCACCTACCCAAGTAACAACCAGTATTGATCTCCAAAAATTTTAAGTGCTGGACATGAGTGATTCAAGTATCTGCCAAACACAGAAATAAGACATGCTGTTGGTTGTTGACCTAGCATAATATCAAACTGAAGAGAAATGTGAGAACGATAAGTTAGCAGGTGTTAGTGTTACACAAAAGAGAGATCTCTGGGTCTAGAGAAATGGGATACAGAAGATGTGATGGCAGCAGCTTGAGGAAATATAAAGAGGGGGACAAAGCAAACCCTGTCATACCACAGCACTTAACTCCATTTTGCTGGGTACAGTAGTGAGGCATTTAAAACAAGAATATGGCAGCAAGTAATGATTTAATCCTCTGTCTTGACCCTTTCCATAAAATCTCCTCTTTCTTCCTTTCTTTGAAAAGGGGAGGGAAATAAATAGGGAGATTCAATTAGTTTACAAAGGAAAGGAGAAATCAATGACTGATGAAAGACTTGTTTCTTTCCTTCATCTAGGCAGGTTAGTCACTCAGTGAATAACGCCACAAGGGATTTCCTTTTAGCCAACAGGTGTCACTCAGGGCTTGGTAATGTGATACATTCATATAGTCATAACCAGGACTTCCTGGATCAACCAAGTCTCCTTTCTTAAAGTAATATGATTTTGCCTGATTTTGCACTTGAATTAGTGCTATGCCCTATTTTACTGCAAAATATGTTTATGAACCACAGGACAGCTGAAGAAGATTTGTATTTTGTCCTTTTTCTGTAGTAAAAAACCCCCCAATTTTCATTTTGCCATATAGAACTGATTTATGATTTATGTATTGTATTGCACAAATCAGTTTATCCACATGGGTTCTAATTTATATAGATATTCAAATGCGGTCTCATGGAAATTATTAAAATTTTCAGTGATTTGAAGAATGGAGGCAATGAATTCAAGGAATTTCTTCCTACTAACTTTCAGTTGGTAACACACGTTAGAAGAGGAAGATGGAATTTATTTATTCATACCTCTAAATTGGAGATACAGTTCCTTGTCCTGCTTTGGCAAGAAGTCCTTCTCCTTATCACTCATCTTTGCATTCTTTCATGTTGCTTTTGCATGTACACCCTGTCTTCTCTTTGCAAGCAGCCAGCACGGTACATTGAAAATGCAGCAAATATTAAGCAATATGCATTGTCTCAGTATCTATTTCTAATCAATCGCCCTCTAATTTCTAACCCCTTGTCTCAGTACAACCTGACACCCTGTTGGTCAGGATGGTGGTAGCGGTCCAATTAAATGGTGGTTGCAGTCAAGTTGGAGGGATAGATTTGGTCTTGTTGAAAATGGTGGGGTCCTGTGGAAAGGTCTTGTCCTTTTTGGGAGGTTCAGTGATGGTGGTCAAGAACTTGTGTCCTCTGGGTGTCCAGTGGTGGTCATGGTGTCCCAAGCCCGAGATTATACACAGGCAGGAAGGTCTGGTACCTCCCCAAGGACAGGGACTTTCACAATGGGATTATGTAATTCTATGAATCATTCTTGGGAATCCTTGATGGCCTATTAGCACAGATGATGCCCTCAGAGTGGGTGGTGCTGATTGTCTCAGTTTAGAGACAAGTTTAGGAGAAAATCACTCTAGAATGAGTGTTTCCTCTAAAGTAAAGTGTTTAAGTGTTGGAGTCCAAGGCACCCTTTTGGTCGCCCTGGAAGGTCAGGGACCTCGGCAGAGATGTCTGAGACCAATGCAAGAAGGTTTGATACCTGTACAGGGGGGTTTAGGACCTGTACAGGGGGTCTGGGATCTGTACAGGGGGGTTGGAGACCCTGGCACAGAGCCCAGGAAGACACTGGCTTTGACTTCAGTCCATGGGAAAAGCTTCCAACACTAAGAGAGGATTTGCAAGTCACAAAGGTGTAAAAAACAGTACTGTAGCTCATCACAGGGTGAAAAATTCTGTAGGTTTGGGTTTTTAGAATGGAGGTGAATGGGGACAAGATGGAGGATTTGGGGCAGTGCCCTGAGTTCTTCTTCTTCGTCTCCATCTTCTACTGTGATGGTGGCACTTTTGGATTGGTTTAGAGTAGAAACAGACTGTCTAACATAGGTGATAGGTATTGGTATTTTATTGTAAATATAGTACATGTAAGTCCTCAGTATAAAGAGTTAACGCTGCCCCAAGGTCGGGGAGTCGAGCACTCGGCAGCGACCTGAGCAGTGACAAGANGTAAGACCCTTCCCCCCACCACCCCCCACCCCCCCCACACCCACACTGGAGCAATAAAACCCCCAAAGTGCCAGGGAAAGAAAAAACCAACAGCTGACCATGTGGCAGGAAGAAACAAAATGGTGCCAGCTTCTGTCTCAGGGAAGAAAAAAACCCCAAAATTTTCACACAGCAGCTCATGTGAAACCAGATGGGAACCTGGTGAACTATTCTGGTCTCCTCTTCACAGCAGATGAAGCTGGTGTGTCATTGTAGGACACGAAAGAAAGATGAGAGACTCCAAATATTTCAGAAGGCAAAGAGCATAAAAAAGGCTTTATTGTCTAATTCTTACTACCTTTTATAAGGTGTTCCAATATAGACTCAACAGGATTAGTGAATAGGAACAACACCTCTCTAATCCCATTGATTAAACTAGAGAAACAGCAAAACACCACCTGAAGAAAGATTGTTTTGAGAAAGGATAGTTGTTCACCAAGACTGTTTTGAGAAGAAGCTTTCTTGAGAAATTTTCCCTTGGGAAGAAGTTAGCAGCTGCTAGCAGGCTAAAATCTCTCAGACCCAGAAATATCAGGCCCACACTGGTGGACTTTGGTGTCTTTTTTCTTGTTGGTTCAGCCTTTCCGAGGTCTGGGGCAGGGACAGAAAAGCCCCTTGGCTCCCTGCTGGTCCCCAGCTGATTTGTCTCTTGTTGATTGCTCTTTCTGATCTCAGACCAAACCCAAACCGAACATTTCAGGGGAAAAAAAGACCTAAGGATTGCTGTGGCAGTGTCCAAGGACAGGGAAAGGATAAAAAGCCTTCTTGCCTAAGCTAACAAAAGACCAAGGTAGCTAAACAACAGAGTAATGCAGTCCCCATGGCACCACAGACACCTGAGGGTGAGGCTTTGAAAAAGCCCGTACAGGAGTCCCAAGGCTCTCCTCACTTTCCCTTGGGACTCACCTTTAAAGCTACAGCATTTCTGGGCATAGAGCAGTGTATCATCATAAAATCACCCCAAGACATGGCTGCTTCCCTGGGGGAGTTATCATAGTTGAATCATAGCAAAGATAAAGAAACACTGCTCCACCCATCTTAACAGTTCATCAGAAGGTAATGTAGATGTGGTAGAATACATACTTGGGTTACACTCCATATTGTAAGGGATACTTATACCAACCAAAGAGCAGAATAAAAGCTCAGAGCTTAATGAGAAAAGCAAATCATTTGAAGTGCCAATGAAAATGGTTTGAATCTTCTGAGTAAACATGAAAGTTAAGAAAAATTTTCTGTTCTGGCCTATGAAAAGTTTTTAGCCATAAACATAAATTTACACTCCTTTCAGCATTATTTCTTTCTTATGCAGTTCTCTTTTTCTGATTCTCAGATCTATCAGTCTTTTTCCTGTACATGTCTTAAAACTGTCTGAAAAGGTTATGGACTTAGAATGAGTAAGATTTTGAAAGCTTCCACTGTGTTTGTAGCAAGAGTGGGAAATATTCCTTTTTATCCTATGCAGTTCTTTGTGAATGGGATTAGTACATTAGGAAGTCATGGATAAGGGCATTATGTGGGCATAATCTTTGACTATTAGACATTAAAGGCTGAAGTACATCTGTCCAAGGACATAGATAATGAAAAAAGCTTCTACAGATGTGTTGGCAAAAAAAAAAAAAGGCTAAGGAAAATATGGGTCCTCTCAGAAAGGATATGAGAGACCTGATTATCCAAGACATAGAGAAGACTGAGATACTCAATAAGTTTTTTGCATTAGTCTTCACAGCAAGTGCTCCAGTCACTCAGCAGAAATAAAAGAGAGAAACCAGGAGAAGGAAGATCTTCCCACTCCAGCAGAACAGTTTCAAAAACATCTAGGGAATTTGAAGGCACACCAGTCCACTGAACCTGATGAGATTCATCCACAGATCCTCAGGGAACAGTCCAAGGATGTAGCTAAGCCGCTATCCATCACATTTGAGAAGTTGTAGCATTCCACTAAAGTTCCCACTGACTGAAAAAAAAGGAAACATAACCCCCATTTTTAAAAAGGAAAATAAGGGAGACCAAGGGAATTACTCAACTCAGTTCCTGGCAAAAATCATGGAGAAGATCCTCCTGGAAACTATGCTAAGGCACATGGAAAATAAGGAGATGATTTACAACAGCCAACATGGCTTGACTAAAGGTAAATAGTGTTAAAAAAATATGGTGGCCTACTGCTGTGCTTGCAGCTGTGGTGGAGGAGGAAAGAACAATTGACATAGTCTACCTGGACTTGTGCAAGGCATTTGGCATTGGCCCTCACAACATTCTTGTCTCTAAACTGACTAGACATGGATTTTATGGATAGATCACTTGGTGGGAAGTTGTTGCAGTGTGTTTCTAGTTTTCCAGGGTGGGTTTCTCTTGGGTTTCCCCTCCCCCAGCCTCAGGAGTTTTTCCTGCCAATCCCAAGGGACTTGATTTTAATACAAGGGGTTTCCCAGGGGAAAATTCCAGGGTACCTGTTGAGGGATTGGCTATAACCGAAGAAGCCCTCCCCTCCACAAAGAGGATTTGACCCTTACACTGTCTATCTGTTCCCAGGTCACTGCCCCCCCTCCTGGGATTGGTTGGGGACAGAGATGCTTCTTGTGCCCCTCCCCTGGAAAAAGGAGAGGAAGCCATGTGCTCGGGGTCTCTGCTGGGTGAATGGCAACCAAGTAACATCTGTCTGGCACTCCTGCCGGAGGACATAAACCAATGGACTGAGCCCTCAGCAGAAACTGGTTTCTTGTCTTCACTGCTTCGTCCAGCCTCTTGGGTCCTGCTACAACCAAGGTCTGTCATTACCTGGGGTTTTGGGACAACTTGGGACTTGGCCCCTCTGAGTGACCCGGGTCCCGTGCCGAGGATCTCTGTGGGAAAAGCCCACAGAAGCAGCTGACCCTTCCTGGTCCGGTCATCCTGAGCCGGGCAGGGACCCCAAGCCGCTTTAGGAAGTGATTGGCTGGATTGTCACACTTAAAGAGGTATGCTCAATGGGTGGATATCCAAGTGGTGACCAGTGACAAATAGCATTCCACAGAGGTCAGTATTTAGATTGGAGAGGTTTAACATCTGTATCAGTGACATGGACAGTAGGATCGCATGCACACTCAGAAAGTCTGTTGATGACACTGAACTGCATGATATGGTTGACATACTGGAGGAAAGAGATGCAATTAAGAAAGACCTGGATGAGACATGGACAGGTGTGAGAGTTTGGCCTGTGTGAACCTCATGGATTTCAACAAGGCCAAATCAAAGGTCCTGTAACTGGCTCAGGGAAATCTCAAGCACAGGTACAAGCTGGGTGGAGAATGGATAGAGAGCAGCCTTGGGGATAAGGACTTGGGAGAGTTGGTCGATGAGAAGCTCAACATGTTTTGGCAATATGTGTCTAGAGGCCAAAAAGCCAACCATATCCTGGGCTGCATCAAAAGAAGTGTCATCAGCAAGTTGAAGGAGGTGGTTCTTACCCTCTGCTCTGCTCTTGTGAGATTCCATATGGAATACTGTGCCCTGTTGTGGGGCCCCCCAATACAAGAAAGATGTAAATTTTTTGAAATGAGTCCTGAGGAGGATATGAAAATGATCAGAGGGCTGAAATACCTCCACTATGAGGAAAGGCTAGGAGAGTTGGGGTTGTTAATCCTGGAGAGGAGAAAGATTTGGGGAGAACTTAAAACAGCCTTCCAGTACCTAAAGAAAGCCTACAAGATAACTGGAGAGGGACTGTTTTCAAGGACATGTAGTGAGTGATAAGACAAGAGGGAAAGGCTTTAAACTGAAAGAGGGTAGATTTAATCAGATACTAGTGAGAAATTCTTTACTTTGAGGGTGGCAAAGCACTTGGAACAGGTTGTCCAGAAAAGCTGTGGATACCCCATTCCAGGAAGCATTCAAGGCCAGGTTGGATGGGGTTTGAGAAAGCTGGTCTAGTGGGGCAGAAGGGTTGAAACTATATGAACTTTATGGTCCTTTTCAACCCAAAGCATTCTATCATTCTATGATTCTATGAAATGAGAAAAGGAGTAGTTCAGTAGTTCAGTTGCCACAAGCACACACTTTTTATATTTGTTCCATAAAAAGACAGAAAGGGGCAGGGCTGCATCTTATTTTCCACCTCATCAGATTCAGGTGGCAAAGAAGTCACCAGAGAGCAGGAGTTAGCTAAAATGGTCAGGGGCATGGGCTGCTGAAAAGGCAAAGCAAATTCACATCCAGTGGCTTTGCAATCCACTCTTCATCAGTCAGTAAAATAAACTAGTTTGAACAGTCCTTTTTTTTCATGGTGTATACAGGAGTCAAATCTGTGGCTTCACTACTTAAAGCAGCAATAATGCTGTGGCTGCATCCAAAATAGAGGTATCAGTTTGAGAGAGAGTAAGTTTTGTAAGTTGGGTGTAATATTTAAATCAGCTTTCATCAGGTCTTTTAGCATGTTTTTATTGTGCCCATAATTATTAGCATATATGGAATATTTTTCCCTTTGAGCATTAGAACTGAAACAAAGATGAAAATACTGTATTGAAAAATGTGTTCCTCTTCATAATAAATTGAGATAATTCTGGTGGTGGTGACATGATTTCATATACATTGTTTCACCACTGAGTGAATAATACAAGCATGTGGTTTATTCTAAGCTCAGCGTTTCAATGGGATGAGTATCTAAACTATAGCTGGCCCAGTGTGTACTATTTTTCTTCCCCAAATGTCAATCTTCTGCCAAAGGAACTATCCACTGTATTTTTTTTTATGTGGTATTTTTCACTGAGCAACCTATCACACGTTGCCATGTCAGTAACACACTTTCTTAATGTCCTTATACGGGGGTGATCATGTGTCATTCAGGTGTCTGTTGGCTTCCAGCAGGCTCATCTCCACAGGGCTCTGCTGCGTGGCACCTCCTCCTCCCAGGGTCAGGCAGAGACAGGCTTCTTTGTGCAGTCATGGCATTCTGCAGACACATCCCACAGCCTGTAACTCAGTTCTATCCTATCTCTCCCCACAGTTCAGGAAACTGAAGTCAGCAGGAGGCTGGCAAGGTACAGATGTCAATTTTTTCCTAAAATCAGCTTAAAGACACTTTTTAAAACTATGTAAACCTTACAGGTATCCAAAAAAATTACGTAATAAATGCCAATCTCTCGTTTTTGCAATTTATGAAAATTTAATAAAAATAAAAATTGATTACAAAAATTTAGTACAAATAAAAATTTAAAAAAAAAATTTTCAGAGACAGGACAAATACTGAGACAATAATAACAACGAAAGCAGCCCGGGCTGGGCCTTCCCCGTCCCAGACAAAGGCTAGCTAGGAGAAGGCAAAGGCCAGAGAGAAATCTCTCTTTTTGAGGATCTTCTTCATGACTATGCATATTTTATTTAAGACAAACTTGTTTCTCAAAAATCCCCTTCTAATCCCCTTGGCGGCAGAGAGTCCTGCTCCTGTGGATTCAGGGCGTCTGGTCCCTGTGGATTCAGGTAGATATGCATCTTTCCGTCTGGAGAATCCGAGGGGGGTTTTTTTTTTCTGTTGCAATTCTTATCTCTGGGAAACATTCTCCTGGTCCGCTTCTCTCGAGCTAAAGAAAATACCTTACACACAAATTTTACTAAAACTTAATGTTAAAACTACATTTACTATATTATTCAAATGTTAATATTGCATAACTTTTCTAAATAGCATATTACATAAAGTAAATATCTGCGTAGAGCCACATACACAATATGCCTTTTTCACAATTACAATATTAAATGTCTTAATAGGGCACCAAGTTTCTCAGAGAAAGTGAAAGACAGAGGAAAGTTATGCTTTAGGATGGTTATGCTGTTCTCCCATGAAGGTGAAAAGGAAATAACCTGTAAATGATCAGCCTTAAGTGGCAGATGACATGCTAATGTGTTACTGAAGAAAAAAGAAATCACCCTTTTATCAAAAACCAGCCCAATTGTGAAATTCAGCATCATTACGAAAGCCTTTCTGAGAATAAAGGAAAAAAACATTTCATCAAAGGACATCTCTTATTACATCCTTGGTTTATGAGAAATGTGTCTCATTCAAATACTGCTTATTTTCAGTTAGAAGCATTCCATATAATTTCAAGATATCTTGTTTCACATAAATGTTTCTGTCCTTCAACCTCAATTTTTAAAAATTGCATCAAAATAAAAATTGCGACACTAGGCAATAGAAAAAAATCTTTAGAAAGAAAATAACTTTTCTGAAATTTTAGGGGGAAGTTTTATGTTGCTGTATAGATTTGTCTTTTGCCTTCAGTCTAGGTATTTCTTCAAAGATGATTCCTGCATTTGGGCCACTATAAATTTAGAAGTACTGTATCAATTGTTTACTGTTGACTATTTAAAATCTCTTGGTTTCAAAGGAAACATTCTGCAGATTGTGCATGTTTGTTTATAAATTAGTTGGCTATCTTGCCTTTCCAGGTATATAATTTCAGAAGTTAGAAGAGGTTTAAAGTCCTTTGTTCAAAGTTGGCTTAGAGTGATTTGAGAAATGTAAGAACAATAGAGAAGAACAAATGGATGTAAATCTTTTCTCCAAAGGGATTTTTCTCCCCTCTAGAGTAGCAATAAAAGGGACTCTTTGTTGCAGACACTGGAGAAACGCCTAAGTACAGAGCATACAAATGATCTTGCTCCAATAGGACTATCTTTCACATGAGGTTGCAGGACACATAAGCAAGAACTAGCAGAGGATTTTTACAGTAAATCAGTTGTATGGGTAACATGCTGACTAGGCTTAACTTTTGCCTTTGCAGGAGCTTCAGATATTTGATCTGGGGAAATTAGAACCATGGATAAAAGTGCTCAGGGCTCCTTTTCTCTATGCAATTTATTCCAGCATAAGGTAAAAAGGGAGTCTTGTGTTTTTCTTAAAATAAGTAATTACAAATTCAGTTTCTCAGTTTATTACAAAGTATGGTCCTTACTCTTTATTGAAGAGAGAGGGGAGAAAAATACATGGCAAAGTTCTGAGCTGCTTGAGCATTTTTTCCTTAACTCCTCTACTTCATAAGGGGAGAAGGGATCCACGTTCCAGTATCTTACTGTAAGGGCTGTTTATCTGAAGGATACTCACTTGGCAAAAGGAGACCATTTTAGATATTTTATGGATATCTATCTTACCCTCAGCACTTGATTATATATAAAAAAATACATAAAATGTGTTCTTTAAATATGCTACAATGCTCTTTTTAACGTCTTTTATTCTGTAGAGGCTTAAAGAATGGGCATCACATCTAATTGGTCTCTGAATTGTTACCATTTTTGAAATGACAGCAACTTACTGAGTCATCCAGGTTGTCTCCCTAATAAGTAAGAGAGGTAGGTTGGGGAAACAAGTTTTTTCTATATATTTTTAGTGCATTTTATTTATTTTGTGTTGTACCCACTAAACTTTGAACATTGTTGTTAAAAAATAGGAGGCAGAGAATGACTTACTCTTTTTTTTTTAGAAAGATCTGCTTTGATTTGAGGCTTCAGACCTTTGAATATAAAGGTGACAAAAGCAAACAAAAAGTTTTAGTCTATCAGTTGCATATCCTTAAAAAATAATTGCATTGCAGTACTAAAACACCAGTTTCATGTGTTAATTCCAATATGTGAAGCCAAGAAAACAGGATCAGATGGTGTTTACTGATAGCACTATTTTCACATGACAATAAAAAAATCCCAACCCAAACTATTGTCAGCAATAGGATGTTTTCTGATTTTTGTCTTTGGAAATATATTTGGTTATTTTCTCTGTCATAATGCAACAAAGAGTGAATGTTTGTTTTTAAGGAGTCAGGAATCATGAAAATTCACTCCCTGGAAAAAATCCCTGCAAAAACATTGTACTGCTTCATACTCATGCCTCTTAGTCTGTCTTTTACTTTGATGTGGAAACATTAATGTGTTATTAAAAAAAACCTTGGCCTGTAAAACCAGCAACCATTTTATGCAGAAATGAAAAAGGCTTCCGTTTCTCACTGGTTTAATGTCTTTAAGCCAATTTATGAGACTCAAAAATAAATTAGCACTTAAAATAAAATTTCTAACTGCAATTAGCAGACAAGTTATGTAGGTGTTTCTGGTAACTCCTTTCTCCAATACAATTGAAGGTTTATCTACTACCAGTGGCAAGGAACTGCCTTTCCTTATGCTTGAAGGCAGACAAGTTGGACAGTATTACAGTGGTATTGCTGTATTTTTTTTTAACCTGTACATTATTTAGGTAATTTTTAAGAGTTTCCTAATTCTCTTTTCTGTTTTGCTTTCTGGTCCACTGAAGAACTTCTGATGAATTGTGTTGGTGAGTTAGGACAAATAGCTGACATTACTTCTTAGCAAGAATTCTTATGTCTGTTTTTATTACAACAAGAATAAATACTGGGAATCCATGACCTTGTTGGTAATATTTGTTACTTTATGTTTGTTAATTTCTTTGCATTAGAAACAAAATACAAATTATTTTATAAGGCAGTGTAACTAGGAAATAGTACAATAATCACTTACTACAGAAATACCATGGCTCTGCAGTGTTACTTGCAATATTTTCTCAACCTTTCCTCATATTTCTTAGTTATATATGACTTTAATTTGGAAAAACACAGGTGGCTTTCTTTGTATAAAGTAGTTTTAACTGCTACATCCAGTTTCAGAATGTTTTGTACTTCTGGTGACTAGCGCTTTAGAAGCATTTTCAATATGACTTAGATAAACTTTTGCTCATATCTAATTAATAAGTAGCAAGGGAAGAGAAAGATCACTTTAATACTTCATTCACTTTTTAAGCTTCATTTTGTAATCATAGACAAGGAATATCTTTAGTTTTCTGATTATAGGTAGGTCTGGGAGTCATATTGCAGAGTACTTTACTGTCCCTTAAATATATTCTCCAGTGGTTAGGCAACCATGCTGAAGAACTATTGTACAATAAAACAATCACCTATATGGAAATTTTGGGAATGATTAGTAGTACCTGGTGCTGAATTACAGTGAGGCTAAAGAAAGGCCTTCTGAAAACAGTGAAAAAGCTTGCAATTTAGATAGTGTTAAAAATGGTTCCAAGAAGAAGGAAATGGCATGCCAAAGAAATGCAAATTAAACTTTCAGTAGTGGATAAACTACACCAGTGTACAGTCTCACTAAACAGCTTTGAAACTGGGTAAACAGAGAAATAGGGAACAGCTAGGCTGCAGGGAAAATCACTCCCATGGCAAAAGTCTGAGTAAAAGGTCTTTGCATTTCATTCAACCTATACTTAAATGATGAGGGGAAAAGTAAATGCATGAACTTAGCAGGACATGCATCTAAATTAATGGTCAACTAAAGGGACCATAGTTTTTTTCTATGGGTTTGAGAGAAAGGAAACTTTTTGTGGAAACTTTATTCTATTTTGTAAATTCAGCTGTGAAAATTAACTGCTTCTATCATATAATTAATTTCAGGTTAACAAATGTCCTATTCATTTATGTAAGATTAATAGTTAATAGTTCTGGACTGACACTGACACTGCAACGTTTATGGAGAAATGCTTATTAACTGCAATGCATATCAAACCAGAAGTTAAAGTATTATTCTATTATGTCAGGGGAACATTACTAGATGCTGTTGAAAAATATACTTTCAAGAAAGCAAAATAGGCATAAGCTGTTTAAAAACCATTTTTTATTCTCAGGCTGTTAAAAGAGAATTTCAAAAGTAACAGTGAGAAATATCAACATGTTTACTAATAAAAAATAATATTCAATGGAAGAGGAGACTTGTAGGCAAACAAACTTTCATTTGTTTCAGGAATTAAGGAAAACTGTCCTCAACGATTGTACTGGTTTGAAAGCAAAACCAGTGAGAGACTCCAAGTCAGAAGTACAATTTAATAAGAGCAAAAGAAAAGAAGTAAAATAAAGTAATATAAAATAAATTCAATAGTATAAAATACCACTGACAGAGTCAGAATACAACCTGACACCCTGTTAGTCAGGGTGGTGGTAGCAGTCCAGATGAAATGGTCTTGTCGAAGCAGTGGTCTTGTAGAAAGGTCTGGTAGCTCTTGTCCTCCGAGAATCCAGTGGGGGAAAAAGCTGACTCTGCTGTTCCAAACCCAGGGTTATATGCAGGTGGGAATGCTTGGCTCCTCCCCCTGGGTGGAGCATCTCACAATTGGCTGATATCATTCTATGAGTCATGTAATGGGTCCTTGATGGCCCATTAAACAGAAACTGCTTCTGGAGGGAGTTATCTATGAGTCATAGGGCAAGGCATTGATGGGCCATTAGCAGAAGATAAGGGAAACACTGCCCCACCTGGTTCCAACACGTCATGAAGATGGTGATAGAATACATACTTTGGGCACATCTTACATTTTTAACCTAAGACAACGATAAAGAAGGTGAACAGAGCTGTTATAGAACTCAAGAACTCTTGATTACTATGTGTAAGGGAGGCAGGAGACCAGCATGGCTAAATAAGGACACCTTGGTCACATGGAAATGTAAAAAGGAAATGCACAGGAAATGGAATCAGAGACGTGTCATAAGGAGATTACAGGGATACTGCCTAGATGTGCAAAGATAAGATCAGGAAAGGTAAGACACACTTGGAATTCAGTTGGAGCTGAATTTGGGGACGTGAAGAATATCAAGAAGGGCTTTTACAGGCATGCTGGCCAGAGAAGGATGATTAAAGAAAAATGTACCAACTCAGGTAAATAAGTCTGAAGAACTGGTGAAAACACATTGGTCACTGAAAACTGAAGTACTTTTTTTGCCACAGCATTCAATAACCATCTCTCTTCTCACACTTCTCAAATTCCCAAACCTCAAGATAGGCATTTAAGGAATGAAGTCCTTCCTCTCATCCCAGGAGATTAGGATTGAGACCACCTGAGGATCCTGAACATACAGAAGTTCCTGGGATCTGACATCATGCATCACATGGTCGTGAGGGAGTTGGCTGTCACAGTTGTCAAGATTTTCTGCATGCTATTTGAAAAGTCATGGCAGTTGGGTCAGTCTTCTGTGACTGGAAAATGAGAAACATCACATCCATTATTAAGAAAAAATAAAAACTCACAGAATCACAGAACATATTGAGTTGGAAGGGATCCACAAAGATCATCAGGTTGAAATTCTGGCCCTGCACAACACAATTCCCAGGAGTCACACTGTGTTCCCAAGAACAAATACTTCTTCAATTCTGTCAGGCTTGATTTTCTGACCACTTCCCTGGGGATTCTGCTCCAGTGCTCAACCCTCCTCTGGGTAAGAATCTTTTTCTCATACCCAACCTCAACCTCCCCTGACACAACTTCAGGCCATATCTGATACTTCTTCTTTCACATTCCGGTATATCTAGGATCTTCTGTTCCCCTTCCAAACAGATTTTTTTTTTTCTTAGAGAAAATGATAATATAAGTTGAAAATGTGTTGAGTGAGCTGAAAAAATTGTCTATGGGTACATAAATAAGCATTTTGGGTTTAGTGTGTTCACTACTGCAAATCATTCAAGTAAAACATATGCAAACATAAAAAAGAAAGAAAATACTTGCAATAGTTTTGTTTGTCAAAATTCCTGCTCTTCATTCACTGTTAAAATACTTCAGTGCTCACTGAAGAGCTAGGAACTACAAAGGAAAAATGTAGAGCTTAGTGAAGGGTAGAATTCTTAAAAGTGAATTGACCCTTTAGTCTAACATTTTATTGTAAAGATGAAGAATTTGCACCTACTACACACTGAACTCCCTGTTTTCCACGGAGTAAAGGTATTCAGACAGTCTCAATTTATATTATATTTTTCCCTGCTGTTGAGCATCTTTCTTTCATCCACTGGAAGACTCTAGACAGTTGACTTAGAATCTAAATATGTTGTAACTCCACAGAGTAAAGGATGATACATCTGTGTAAACACCTTACTGTGGCTTTAATTATTACCTCAACACTCTCACCAGTGAATAATGAGGACAACACAGGTTGCCTGTTTATATCGTGATGGTCTTGGTGTGGCAGTTTACCGTCCAAACATTAACTTAGGAATGAATTCTTTGAAGCTGTGAGACTGAAAAGCATTTTAAAAGACATAGGAAAAGTATGGAAGCACATACACCAGTGTGTAAACGCTAGGAAGAACATACCTTCTCAGGACATTAGATGAAAGATTGATATAGACAAGGTAGCCTGAAAATTTTCTTTAAAAAAAACTATTAAAAGATAAAAATTTCAGGCAGAACTTAGTGCCGCAGTTTTCTCTTGACTCTCATCACACAATTTTTTTCATAGGTTTGACTTTATAATAAATAAGCTAAGTCAAAATTTTATCACTTTCTCTGCTATGACGCTAATGCCTAATTCTTAAGGTTTATTGTGATTCAACTAATTTGAAATAGAAACTGCAATTAAACAATATATAAATAAAAACAAATAATAAAAAAACGTTTTCCAACCACATCAACAAAAAAACAAAACCAACCAACCAACCAACCAAACAACAACAAAAAAACCCCACAAACAAAAAAACTGCCCGGTGGAAGGTTCTTAACCCTGTGAATCTATAATTTTCTCCCACTTCTGCTCCCAAGATTATAAATATTCTTATTCTTCAAAAGTCTCTATTCTTAATTACATTAAAAAATTATATCCATTTTCACAGGGACATAATGTTAAACATATTTTTATTATTTTAAAAACACATGAAATTATTATTCCATTTTTATGCTGACTTTTTGCATCTCAAGTCAGGACTTGTGTTGAAACTTACTCATTAGTTGTGTTTCCAGCTACTGCACATTTCATAAAAAACATTTTGTCAAAGTAAAGAAGAAAGTCCTCACCAACAGAGAAACAAATAATAAAATTTCAGCAAAAGAACCAAGCCTCACGAAATTTAGTACAAAATGTGACGGAAAGGGAAGTAAAAGCCATTTCTGAGTGGTTTATTCAACCTGAAAGGTTGTTCTTTATTTTGTGTTTCAGTTTCAGACCAATGTGTTTCTTCTTGTATTTTGAATGAAAATATGTGAAAATTGTGAAGCTCATTTTATTATAGGTGTATGTGTCCTGGTTTGGGACAAATTTGTTTTCTCTAAAGGGTAAAATTCTGTAGCCCCTCCTCCAACGAGTTCTGGAGATAATCGCCTTTGAGAAGACATGAGAAATCATGAGAAAATGAATAATATTGAACAATAAAACCTCTCATTGTTCTGAAGAGATGGCAAATTCAGAAAGTCCTTCTGGAGTCCAGAGAGTCCTTTCATGGAGTGTGATTCAGCTTGTTCAATCTCTTTCAGTCCCTCTGTTGCTGGGACCCAGCATCCAGAACACAGAGCAACTTGGAGGTGGTGGCCTGGGAAACTGTCCTGGTGTTTTGGACCAGAGAGAAGCCGAACAGTTCCAGAAAAAAAGTAGTCCTGGAAAAAACCTGTCTTGCCATAGCTAACTAGGAAAACCAGAAAAAAAAAAGAAGAAAAAAAAAAAAAA
>VYXD01007786.1:114685-126786 GCA_013397195.1 Hylia prasina
AAGAAAGAAAGAAAGAAAGAAAGAAAGAAAGAAAGAAAGAAAGAAAGAAAGAAAGAAAGAAAGAAAGAAAGAAAGAAAAAGAAAGAAAGAAAGAAAGAAAGAAAAGAAAGAAAGAAAGGTGCATGGAGGATGGGGGGACAGGGAGAGAGTGACAGGGGTTGGTAGAAACATATTACCCTCCCAGGAGTTCCAATGATGTCTCATTGCTCCACTCCATCTAGTCTTTTGGTGTTGAAGGTCCCCACTGCTGCCACCATGCCAAAAAGTATAGAATTCAGTGGATTAATACAGGTTTTGGTCCAGGTGGGAATGCCCACGTGCCTCCCTTGCAACAGCCAGTTTGATGCTGTCCCTTGCAATATTGTTGCATCATCTGCAGTTGTTGGGTTCCTCTGCTCCTTTTGGGCCCAGCTAGCAGCAGCAGAGGTTGAGGGCAACATACCTCTGGGTCCAGGATGGAAGGGGAGGTACAAGAGCCTTACTGGAGCCTTTGGGGAGAAGTCTCTTGGTTGTGTAGCAGCTAAGAGCAGCATGTTGGCAGGCAAGGCACGACATGGCTTCTGAGGGTGTTGATTAGATAGGTTTATTCGGGGGTCTCACCCCAGGAGAGGGCATGGCTCCCACAGGAGGGTGCAAGAGGCGGGCATGCCAGAGAGAGAGCCCAGAGAGCCTCCAGAGAGAGATGCCAGACAGACCCTGATAATCCCTTGTGCATCCACTTAAGTGTCCCAGCTAGGTGGGGCAGGTCCAAGGCTTTGACCAATGGGATACTGAAGGTAGGAGGGATTGGGTAAACCCATAAGGCACTGAGGATGAAGTGATGGGCAGGGGTTACAATGAATGACAGTTTAGGGACGGGTTACAACTCAGCAATGAACTATATATTTTGGGGTGAACAGAACATTTAAGAAAATGAATCACCACATGGAGTGTTCTAGTCCAGAGTCTGGGGACCCCTTTGCAGGGGGGGGGCTTTGTTGGGCCATGACACCCCCTCTGCTGTGGATAAGCTTTTTGCCTGGGAGGAAGAGCCCCTTCAGCTTGGGCTCCTCTGAACAGTGGAGGATGGGTATTGACTGCCTCTCACC
This sequence comes from Hylia prasina, assembly GCA_013397195.1. NCBI lineage: Eukaryota > Metazoa > Chordata > Aves > Passeriformes > Sylviidae > Hylia > Hylia prasina. Next base: position 115,774 of record VYXD01007786.1, read on the forward strand.
AGAGGTTTTTTTGCCACACACCCTAAGCCTTTCCCCCCCACACCTTCTGATGCAAGGGCCTGTGTGAAGGCTGGAAGCTGATAACCCTGGGGCTGCCGTCTCAACTCTGAAGGTGTTAAGCATGTGCTCTGTGAATGTATTACTCTTACTGTCCTCCAGCCCTGAGTTGCTATTTTATCTTATCTCCATCAACAAGCAGTCCAGGGCCTCAGTCAGGGCCCCATTCAGGGTGTGGTGGTCTTCTCTGCAGTTTTGCTATAATAGGCAAAAAATCCTTCATGAAAATATTTATCATAAACTATAGTTTTTCAGTCTCTGACACCAACACACAGCACATGCAGGAAAGCCAGGGAATCAACCCTGACCAATATAGTTTTAAGAAAAGAAGGTCCTACTTGACCAACCTGATCTCCTCTTATGACAAAGTGACCCACCAGGTGGATGAGGAAAAGACTGGATGTTCTCTAGCTAGACTTCAGTAACATTTTACACCATCTCCCACAGCATTCTCCTGGAGAAAATGGCTGCTTTCATGTAGCTGTAGAGAGCAATAAGGTCTTCCCTCGGACTCCTTTTCTCCAGCCTTAATAACTCCTGCACTCTCAACTGCTCCTCATCAGATCCTTCACCAGATTCATTGCTCTTCTTTGGAAATACTTCTGCGCCCCAAAGTCTTTCTTGTAGTGATAAGCCCAGGACTGAACATGGTACTTGAGGTACGACCTCACCAGCGCTGAATACGGGGGGACTATCACTGCCCTGGTCCTCCTGGCCGCTCTATTTCTTATACAGGTCAGAATGCCATTGGCCTTCCTGGCCACTTGGGCACATGGTGTCTCATGTTCAGCTACTGCTGACCAACACCTGCAGATCCTTTTCCACCAGGCAGCTTTCCAGCCACTCTGCCTGCCACAAGCACTGCATGGGATTGTTGTGACCCAAGGGCAGGACCTGGTGCTTCACCTTGTTGACCCTCATAAAATTGGCCTGGGCCCACCAATCCAATCTAGTCTCAACCCTTACAGCAGATTAATGCTCCTGCCCAGTTTGGTGCTGTCTGCAAACACAGACACTGAACATGATCTCGTCCAGGTCCTTGATGAAGATATTAAACGTCTGAGTCTAATACTGAACCCTGCAAAAAACCACTTGTAACTGGCCACCAGATTGATTTACTCCATTCACCACCATTCTCTGGCCCCACCATCCATCCATTTTTTACCCAGTGAAAACTGCACCCATATACACCATTGTAAGCCAGTTTCTCCAGAAAGAAATGTGATGCAGAAAATGACAAATTCTTTATTAAATCTAGATAGGTGACATCCACAACCTTTCCTTTATCTACTAAGCTGGTGACTTTGTCATATATGGAAATGAGGTTGGTCTAGCAGGATTTGTCTCTCATAAACCCATACAATCTGGGCCTGATGCCCTAGTTGTCCTGTACTTGCCCTGAGTAGGTGTTCAAGATGATCTGTACAGCAGATCATACCCTGGAACCATCAAGCTGACAGGCTTGTATTTCCCAAGACCGTCCCCCTGACCCTTCTAATAAATGGGCAATACATTTGCTAACTTCCAGTGCCTTGGGACCTTCCTGGTTGACCAGGAGTAAATGATTGAAAATGGCTTGGTGGGCTTTTCTACCAGTTCCCTCAGTATTGTTGGGGGGATCCCTTCTGACCCCATGGACTTCTGCAAGTACAACTGATATAACAAGTCAATGGCCCTTTCCTCCTGGATTTTGGGGCCTTCATTCTGCTCCCATCTCTGTCTTGCAGCTCAGGGGACTGGGTACCTTGTGGAGAATTGGTCTTACTATTAAAGACTGAGGCAAAGAAGGCATTAATATTCCAGCTTTTTCCTCATCCCCTACCAGTGTGTTTCCCTCCACACCCAATAAAGGATGGAGATTCTCCTTGACCCTCCTTTTATTGCTGATGTATTATAGAAACCCTTTTTGTTGTCTTTACAGTCCTGGTCAGATAAAGTTCTATCTGGGCTTTGGTCCTTCTAATTTCCTCCCTGCATAACCTCACAACATCTGTGCGGCTCTCCTGAGTTTTCCTCTTTTTTCCCTGAGTTCCAGCCAAAGGCCTCTAATCAGGTTGGCCATCTTCCCTGTCAGGTCTTTTGCCCATGGGGATGGCCTGCTCCTGTGCCTTCAATATTTCCTTCTTAAACCATGTCCAGCCTTCATGGATTCTTTTTTCCTTTAGGACTACCTCCCAAGGGACTCTCTTAGCCAGTCTCCTTCATAGGCCAAAGTCTGCCCTCTGTGAATCCCAAGTGGCAGTTCTGTTGGCATCCTTCCTTACCTGATCATTGTGTGATTACTGTACCACAGATGGTTTTTGGCCATCACAACCCACACAAATCCTTCTCTGTTTCCAAACAGCATGTCTACTGGGGCACCACTCCTGGTCAGCTCCCTTACCACTGTGTCAAAAGATTATATCCCACACACTCCAGGAACTTCCCTAGACTGCTTTCTCTCTGCTGAAATAAACCCCGTCCACCCCCCAGCTCCTTGGCTAGCTCAGTTTCTTGGGGCGCTTTGGGGGGATATCTGAGGGAACAGGGCAAAAGATTCCAAAAGAAGCTCTCCCCCCCTGAATTATTCCAAGGCTTTATTCTCGAAGGGTTCCAGGGGAGAAAGAGGACGAACAAGGAAGAACTGGACCTTATCTACTTTCCAGCCCAGGAAAGATAGCTGGACCTCAGCCAATTGGGTCAAGAAAGGAAGGAAGGGTCAAACTACATGGTTACAGGCATCAGGGGGTTCTGGGGGAAAAAACATTCCCCAGTGGAATGCAACACTGTTCTCTGTTTTTCTTCCATCAGACATTTACTAAATTGAAGTGCCCCATGCAAACAAGGGTCAGTAATGAAGAGACTTCTCCCCGCTGCTTATAGAATATTTTGTCTGCATCTTTATCTTGGTTGGGTGGTCTACAAAAACAAACTTCCACTAAGATATTGTAGGCCTTCTACCTATAGGCATTTTTGTCCTTTCCCTCGATTCTTACCCATAAACACTCAAACCTATCAGAACCATCATCAAGCTCCAGACAACTGAAACACTTAAGTTACATTGCTACATGAATAATGTTGCTATGTGAGTGCTATTGAATATCACAAAGAGAATTGTCACAATCTTGCTCCAGGAAACGGAAGCAGATATTTGCAGACATCTTCAAGCTGAAATAGAAGCTTGAAAATATTCCAAATATATTTACAATACTTTAAACTAAATTAAAATTAAGAAAAAAAATATTAGCTGTGTTAGTAATTATTATTTCTTAAGAATCATATGAAGTATGTGAATCTGCTGTATCCAATCTGCAGCCTGTCCAGTCCTGCCTTACAGTATTCAGAAGACCAAATAAAGAGAAACCAGTTTACTAGGAAAAAAACTCTATATACTGAACAACAGAATATGTAAGACATATGTAATGTGTCTTCCTTCCTAAGGCAGGAAGAAATGAATGCCCCAAAGAGAAATGAACTCTGAATTCTGTCTGTTTTCCAATATCATCATATATAGAATTAAGCAAAGTTTTCTCATTCCAATATCATTCTATTAGCTTTCATCCTTCATAACAATGAAGACAGGAACCCAAATATACAGCTGAAATAAAAGAAAACTACAAATATTTGAACTAATATGAAAATAGAATTATAAGGAAGAATTACACATTTCATTAATTTGAGGAAACAACCACACCCATATTTAAGTCCATTGACCCTTCATCTACTCATGTTGTTTTCCCTTTCTGAATTTACATATTGCAACCTCTACCAGCAGACAACTCTTAACAGATGGGGTTGCTCATATAAATATGCAATATTCTTAGTGGATGCACGATAAGTAGATCTTAAGAATGTGAACTGTAGAACTTCATGGAGAATCAGGCTAGCAGAGTCTACTATTTTAATAATTAAACTCTCTGAAAAAGCAAAAACTCTTATAAAATATTGATTTAAAAAAATAAGGATATCGATCTAATATTGACATCCATCTATGACGGACAAAGACTCTCTAACAGTTTAAAGTTAGAAAGTGTATGTTTATTACGGTGCCGGGCAGCGTGGGGATAACTCCCAAATACACACTGCAAAGATTTCAGGGAATTACAGAGCTTTTTATCTACAAAAGTCTTGAATACACAAAATACAAATGCATATTCATACTCTTGTCACCTCCTCTTCTCCGCTTCGTATGCTAATTGACAAAAAGGCTATTAAGCATGCGTAGTTTGTTCTTTGTATTGGGTCGGTGGGTCCATTCTGGGGAGGGGTCTCCAAACTGAGGAAGTAAAATGAGTCTTCCTCGTTTTGACCTTTCTACCTTTTCAATGCATATGTGACAAATGAATCCTTAGTAGAACTTATAGTTTCCTGTGTTCAATGGGTTCTTCCAGCATGGGAAGCCTGGGCTATCTTATCTATTTACCACATTTTGTTTTTCATTACAAACACAGCTACACAAACATAAAATTGACAAGCAGTTGATCCATTAGATCCGGGTGGCTTATCTCAAATCTGGTTTCTTCTCACCATCCTGTAACCGATTTCAGCAAAGCTTATCTATTCATTTCAGCTAGATCAGCAATCCTTAGCTTTTTTAAAATCTTCAAAATTAGTGTCTCAATATAAACTTAACACTGGTGGTTCATCTATTAATTTAATTATGTACATGTTTCTGTCTCTATGGTAATCCAAATGAGAGTTTTGACATTTTTTTGTATTTTATGTTTGACTGGTAACTGTTTGTATTAATTTGAAGAAATAGAGGCAACTAAAAATATCTTGAAAAACTTGTAAATTAAACAATTATATTAGGACTCCTTTTTACATTCAACTTCAGATTATTTAAGAGTGAATTGCCACTGCTTAATAGTGATATTTTCACTGTAGACATAACTATTGGAAAGTATATATAAACAGAACCTTGTCAATCAGTATAATCACCAGAAACAAGGTACTGAATCCTCAGCCAGGCCAAATACAGTTTGTCCTGTAATGTGAAAACCTACCTATCAAAAACTGTGTAATTCAAGATGATAATAATAGTTACAAATTTGTGAAGAGTATGCTCAAACACACATTCAAAGGTAAAGTACTGTTAATATGAAATGTACTAATTATGAACACACTTTACCAGATAATGGTGAAACAGAATTATTAGTCATTATCAAGAATACTTGGTGAATCTCTCAATTTTACATGTAAAAATCACTTCTGACCCTATCCTTCACTGACAAAGTTTCAATAAATTATTCCAGCTGAAATATAGCATCTTGTGTGAGAAATAAGAAAAATCCCTGAGCAGCTGAAACAACACAAAAGCTGAAAGTGCCTAGTATTTTCTCCAGGCAAGGTAGACAAAACTTTCTCAATTTGTTTTTTCCCTTACCTTAGGTGTCATTTACTTGACACCAATTCTCAGTGGATGCTCACCTGCATGGGTAAAACACCTAAGTTTTCCCTAACTTGTTTTCTGAAACATTTAATGAAACAAAATACAATGTTATACAACAGGATATTGAACTTTTGGGAAATTAGAGCAATTACAGCTCAAGATGTGAAAAAGTCTTTTCAGTACCCTCAATTTCATTGGCTGTGTGTTCATGGCATTTGTTATGGTATATATTGATTTCTTTAAATTTATCCCTCAGGATTGCATCTGTCCTGACTCCAATGAGCAATGGAAATTCAAAGCAAAAAGAAATATGCAAATAGATAGGAGATATAAGTGTAAATGGTTTTATTTTAAAATTCTGTTTCATTGGGACCTGAAAACTGAACCATTCTTGAAAGAAATAAAATTAGGATTAGGAAAAAAAAAAAATCTCTGTTTCAGAATGCTGGGAGCATTGGCCCATGCTTTTAGTCATTGAAATAGATTACCTATATGCAAAATTACCTATATTTTTGGCCTGAAAAATAATTCACTTCAATTTTCAGGGGTTTAGGACTCTTTTTGTTTAATGAATCATAAAAAAGTCATAAGTGAGATCTGAATTCAATTTTAGACATGGAAACTAGATCTTCAAGTGTTATAAATTATAATAGTACCATTGACTTTGTGAAGCTGTGTCAACATATCACTTTGAAAACTCCAAATATTCTAGAATGCACCAAAACACAAACTTTAAGTGACCTTTAAGTAATTACTAGAACAAGTACTTGAAATGTCTGTGGCAAGTAAAGTTTGTTAGAAATATTTGAGTCAAGATTTTATAAATGTTTTTGACAATTAGCAGTTAGAACTGAGCAAAGAAGTTGCAATTTATTTAGATAGTTTATTTTTTTAGGATTTTCTTAACAAAGAAGAATAAAAGTTATTTTTCACTCATTTCCTGGTACTGAGATTGCTTAAATCCAAGTAATTTGAACTACTGACATTTTTTGATGACTCACAATGGCAATTGTTTGTAAAGAAGCAATGTTATTGAGACTGAAAATCTCTGGACCAGGATTTGATTTTTAATGAGAATTATAAGAAAGAGTAGTCTGCACAAATATGCTTTACTAAAAGTAAAGAGAAAACTCTGTGAAGAAGCACATTAGAATACTTGGCTGTGTCATACAGATGTCAAGCTCTACCCGCACAACCTGTGCTTGCATCTCAGTTGACATCAGCTGGTTTTGGTTTTTTGCTCATAGAGCAATGTACATTGGTATCTTACTTCTCATGATATATCCTGTGCGTGCACTGGAGATCTTCATTGACACACCTATACATGTGTGGCTATGGCAGTGGAAGTTTTGTTCCATAAACACAGTAATAGAAGGCTGAAATCAGTCTAGATTTTCTCATACATAGAGACACACACGTTCACATCAACATCCAAATGTCAATGACATGGATATTTTAAAAAGTAAGTGTCTTTGAGTACGAATACACTTTTAAACTTTGGATGTTTATTTTAAACTATTATATTTGGTACTGATGCTACAATTACATGTGTGTTAAGATGCAGAGAAATCTGGCTAAGATCAAATGAATCTGCCCTTTTGCTTGCTGCAGGCTCCTGGAATGACAAAAAGACTGAGATTTGGCCAAAAGTGGAAAGAGAACCGTTATCCAATCTTTCCAAAATTACATTTCAAAGGTTAGAAAGCAAAAATCTCTGAACTCCTTTACTTAGACTTGATAACTAAACTCTTTATCCTATAATTTATTCCATTGTTGAAGACAACAGTCTGTTAAACAATTTGGATTCGTAAAAAAAGAATTAAGAATTAAAGTTAAAATTTCTATAGGCTGAACATTAATATGCTTATTCTGGCTATGTTAAACAACTAATTGGATATCTATTAAAAATGTGATTACTCTTGTTGAAGACTGGTAGATGACTAGCAAGATCATCTTTAATTCTGAATATTATTTCTTTACGTTGCAAACAATATTTGGTTACACTAAAAGTATTGTTTACTTTAATGTTTATCAGAATAATAGCTACTGGGGGTAAAATTACCTGATGAACCTTGTGGGTTCCTTCCAACTTGAAATATTTTGTGATTCTGTGATACTCTGTGATTTTTCTTGACTCATATATTATTGCTTATTTTTAAATCCCTTCTGCAGATCAATTTTTAAAATACCCTGTGGACAGCTGAAAGCATCTTAAAATTTCATTTAGCTACTCCATTGTTCACTCAAATAGAAAAAGAAGCAGTATGTTTTTTGGGTTTTCATTGGTAATGTGAAACTGATACATTTAGAAATCCAGTGAAGGTTTTTGTAGAGCTATACAAAGTTGAACAAAGTTCTCATTAGGGTGCTTAAAGCAGGCTACCTGATAACGATATATGTTTTATGAAAAAAATGCATTCAATGTGTCTAATTGATTTCTTGAAAGGCCTAATTTATTGGGAAGTATAGTCTTAATATAGTATTAATTTATTGGGAAGTATAGTCTTAATATTAAGGAATGTACAAATTTCATTGACATGACACACAGATTGAGAAAGATGAGTAAATACAATCAGCATATTTTCTTTCAACAAGCAAAGAGTTCAGGTGAAAGACCACATTTCACACTTTTCAGAAACTGATATAATAATGGAAGCTACATCAGAGTGAGTCAGGTACAGTGTGGTAATACAGTGCTAGAATGACAGTGCATTAAGAAGGAAAGGTTAGTAACCCTTTTGTAATTACTGCCCTGAGGGAGCTATACGACGCTCAAGATTAAGCTAAGAGTTTTCCACAGCACTTGAACAATGCAGTTTTACCTGCTCAAGACTGAATTGTTTCTAACATGTCTGGTCTATGATTCACAGTATTCACATTACCTGTTTTGTATCCTGCCCCCTTCCCTCAAGGAAAAATTAATTATTTAATTAATAGCTGGCTATTATGCTACAATTTCATACTTCCTCTGTCACGGAGCTGCTAAACTTAGAGGGGATTTTCTCTCCCCCTTTACCTCTTTCTGTATTATTTCCTGATCCTGAAACTTCAGCAGGAGCTGAGCCACTCACTAAAATGACAGATTTGCGTCCAAATCTTCAATCACCAAGGGTCTATTTCTCAGTAAAATAAAAGTTTGCAACAGCTTTCCTTACTCTAAACAATTCAAATCTTTTCTAGACTTTATTAGAAACAGCTCTTATTTGGTCATTATTCCCATTAGTTTCAGATGGAAAAGAGCTGAGGATTAGGTACATCTGGATCTGATTCCTTCTCTATTAAAGAAATCAGTTACCCACCAGCCTGTTTAACAAGGAGTGAAAGGACTCAGCAGCTAAACAAGTTCATTGGATCAATTTGTTTGTCAGCAGTGAATGGGGAAGAAGAAATGAGAGAAATCTGCCCCATGCTTATTTTTCAATGTTAGAATTTTAGAATTAAAGGCTGAAGACAGAAGTCCTCAGAGTTGCATTGAGCTGCAATTTAAGTTGGTCATCAACTCATATTCCTGTGATCTAGAAGGGACTAGTTATTCTAAGACTGAAAGTATTTAAGTGATCCCTTAGTATTAAAAATGATGGACTTGTTTACACTGCCTTATGGAGCCATACTGGAGTGTGATGTTTGCATTACATTACCAAACACTTCTGCTATCTTATCACATAAATAAACACACACCTCAGACATTCCAGTGGTGTAGAAATAGATAGAGGCTTAATGGTATCACATTCCCTTGTGCATCTACGCTTTTATTGAGATAAATAAGGTCTTATATGTAGTTTGAGGACTTTGGGGTTTTCTTTAGAATGGGTTTTGAAAAAATATAAAGAAGATGCACCTAGTCTTTATTTTTTATTTTATGCTTAAAAGTAACTGAGACACTTTAGAAAATTCCCTAATTGGCTATTGTTATTTTTTCTCTGTGTCCCTTTGATGAAGAACACTTTATTTTATTTTACTGTTGGTTACTATTATACATATTTTTGCATTACTTATTATTATTTTATCAGTATCTTTCTGGTCCTAATGAACATTGCAGTCAAGTCATTCTTCTCCTTAGCCTCTCTAACTGTAAGGTAGGAAAAAATCTAGGGTGTTTGTAAAGCATTTTAAAATCAAAATTACCAAAAAGGTACAAAGTTTACTGACCTGCATAATTTAAATCTGTGGTTGGATAATTACTGAACTCCAGTTAAAGCCTTCATGTTCAATGGAGATTTGTATAATTGTTATGCATATACACAAACATAGGAGAACAATCCCCTAGTTACAACTGACAAATGGTCCCTTACTTACCGAAAGATGTGTAGCTCACTGTGCTGAGAAAATAGCAGGAGCAGGATATGCATGCAGAGAAAAACAGCAAGAATGGAGGGCAGTTGGGAAACTCCTTTGTAGGGCAAAGGAGTGACAAGCAGGAAGGCCCTGAATGAGAACGATCAGACTGAGTTGAAACCCTCAGAGGTTATATATAGGGACTGCTCAATTTGGAAACTAGTGACAGTTTTTGTCACTACTGAGACCAGACTATCCCAAGACACAAAGGACATGAAGAAGATTTTGACCAAATCCAGCTGAAAATGTCCCTTTGAGGAGTTTAAAACATTTTAAAACATGAAAGGAATGTGCATTTCAGGATAGCTTGGCAGCACTAGTTCTTAAACTCAAGGAGTCCACTTCAATTTACCCAATGTGTAGATATGTTGTCAAGAAAATATGAAGTCATGCCTTCTTGGGCTTAGACAACTGATTGGTTGGGGTTTTAGCACTGCCCAGCTTTTTGGCCAGTGATGTGTCTGCATTCAGGATTCAAATCTGCTTGGGTTCAAATCTATCCTATCATTGCTCACCCAGGGACTTGTTTACTTCTTAGTTGGTTGATTTTGGGGATCTGTTATGTCCAGATTTATTTCTGCAGCTATATACCAGCTGCAGCTGTGACAATTCTCCCTTTTTTTTTAAATTAAAAAATGCAAACTGTTCTCTGTTATCTTACTTGCAAGGGCTCTTTGCAGACAGGATGACAAAGGTAGCATGAGCCTAGTTTGAATGAGGTTTTCTACTCAACTTGACAAACTTAGCTCTCCCCGGCTAGCGATGTATCCGGCGTTCTACTGGAGCTGAGACACAACTAGGAGCTGTCAGACAAAATTACTAATAACACAATTTTCAGGCTAACATACCACAGACTAACTGCTTAGAAGTTAAAAAGTACAACTTAACACTACAAACAAGAAATTATCAACTTTTAGAAACATCAGAAAAACCTAACACAAAAACCAGGAAAATCAATTTGCGAACAAATAAAATCTTTAAATAAATTGTTACTTCAAGAGTCTCAGATTTCTATGAGATAGGTGCACAAGTTGTTTCAATCACTGCTCCACACACAGCTCTACTATTGTATTGCACTGGGTAGTTGGCTCACCTTGTTGTGTTGCACTGGGTGTCTTGTTGCATGTATCCACACAGGAGTGTCTGTTGTACCTTCCCATGAACCTTTGCATCCCCTCATGCTACCTGATCCCACCTGAGGCTACCTATCACTTCACTGCTCCCAGGGTCAGTCCCCATTGGCCAATAAA
>VYXD01007786.1:126965-164659 GCA_013397195.1 Hylia prasina
TCCCCCTTCTTTCACCTAGGGCTTAAAATCTATCTTTCGCAGGGGCACGCTCTCTTATTCTTCCTGAGCTCCGTGGAGTAGGTTCTACATTAAAACTGTGGGACTGTGTCCCCAAGGAATAAGAGCGTCTTTTGTCTTTCATCTTCGTCCTCGCTCTGATTTCCCCCTGAGGTTTATTGCTAGCCAGGCTGAATCCCCAGGGGAGTGGGAATCAGGGCAGACTCCACAACGTCTGTTAAGGGGTCATTACTGGGGTGCTGCTTGTGGTCTTGGGCAGGACATAATGCAGGGTGGACACATCTGGCTGGTACCCAATGTGTTCCACTCTCTGTGGAAACATAAGAGTATCCCTGTCCCCAGGTAATGAGAGCCTACCTTCTCACCTATTGGTGATAATCTCTCGCACCATTACCTTGGGTTTGGGTGACTGGGCATCATTGGATGATCGTAATGTGTCAAGGTTTTAGTTCGATAACCGGGCAGAAACACCAAAATATGTAATGGTTTCATGTTTGCCAATTTCTGGTTCGTTTCCCGGCTAATGCACCAATTAATGTCGTGGGTTTAGTGTTTGCAATTTTATATATATGACTAGGAGAGTTCTAAAAACAAACAGGCTTACCTTAAAGTTGCAAAAAAAGAAACTTATTTACACACATTAGGAAAATAAGAAAAAAACCTCCTAAAACTAAATAAACTAATAAACTAAATAAACAAATGAAACTTTCAGACCATTCTTCTCTTCCTCCCCCCATAAATATTCCACTTTCTCACACACACACCCTGAAGAAAGATAAAACTTGTGACTTAAATCAGTTTTACCATGCAAAATATAATTTTCCAACAGTCCTTTAAGAAAGGAGTCTTTTTGAGCCCCATGGAGACATGGTCACACAAGGAACAGTCCTCGGGTGGCTTTTATGCCACTCATCTGCAGCGGCCTGAAAAGAGCCCTTTGCAAACTGTGCAATCCTACTCATTAGCGGCTTTCCCAGCCCTGCATATGGGTCATAATTTGCTTACTAGGGGTACTGTTTTTAAGGATGCCTCTTCTAGTATAAAGCAAAGATTCCCCTTTTCTTTGTTTCCAAAATTATCTTTATCTCAAAATCTCAAAATCTCAAAATCTCTGTTTCTCTGTTTTCTCAAAAGCATCTCCATCTTAAAAAAACTCAAAGTCTCTTTTTTCCTCTCGGAGCACAAAGAAAAACTTTATTATCACTTATACTAGCATTTTGCATCTCTCCTAAACAGCATCTATATGTTACAGGACAGAACATACCATTTCTCCAGTGATTACTCGAAAATGTTCAGCCAAATTAGGCTACTTCTTTCTTTTGCCTCAAAGAGTCTTTTCATTCTTGCTTTCACTGACTAAGTCTTAGGGTCTGGTCTCCTCTTCATGGTCTTCTCGCTTGTCTTCATTCTGGGAAAAAAAACTTTTCAGGTACTGAAAGATCATCTGCTGGCAAGAGGAAGAGTTAGAGTTACAGGGCTATGATGATCACATGGTCTCTAGCCTCTGCCGGCGGGAGCTGCGAACGCTGGCTGGCGGTGTGGAAGGGGCTGCTGGATGCCTTTTTGCCACCCTTCGGTCCATGGTGTGGCTGTTTTGTCGCCGGGGCCGGTGGCTCCCAGAGGCCTCAGGGAAAAGGGGGAGGAAACATCCTCCGAGCCCCGGTCGGCGACACGTGCAGCTGCTGGGGCTTTTCCTCCCCTCCCCCGCTGCTCGCTGTTATCCCGGCCGAGCACGGTCGGACAGCTCTCTGAGGCTCGGCCGCCCAAAGACAGGGGCGCCCGGCCCAGTATCGGCTCCCCGGGGCCTGGCCCAGCCCGTCAGGGGCATCGGCTCCCCAGGGCCCAGCCAGGCCCAGCCTACCCCTGATGTTACTTGGTTGTCAGCCAGGAGAGAGAGAGAGAGAATGCCCTGCCTACTGAGCTTTTTATACGGTATTTCAAAAGCCGCACTCCTCTTTCTTGTTGGTCAAAAAATAGCCAATAGCTGTGTTCAACCCACAACATAATGATAGAAAGTGATTCAAAATGACTGGATTTTGGTTTTTTTCTAATACTGTCAAATGGCTTAGTGTATAGATAGCTGTGGCTGTTCTACTCTGTGGTGTCTCACCACACTCCTCACACATTCCTCTTCACTCACATTCCTTATTGGGGAAGATGAAATAAGAAGGCCCTATAGGTATGACTGCTTAGTGGGGGATGTGGAAAATGCAGAGAATGCGAGCCAAATTGAGATGAAAATGAGCTTTGAGATGATAGACCTTGGTTGCTGAGCAACTGGTGGGCAGTGGTGGAAGTAACTCCTTTTTCTGTCCCACAGACAAAGCAAAGAGTCTGATAAGATGTTCTACTTTATTCCTCAAAAATGTAGTTTGTCTTGCACTTGTAACCTTCCCCTGAAGTATGATGTATTTGTAATCCCATTGGTCCAAACTTCTTTCCCGCACCCACTGTCAAGCCCCCTTGAAAAGGGGTACTGGGGAAGACGGTGCCATCTTTGCTCTCTTTGCCCTCTTAGCTGTCTCTGCCACCTTTTCCTTTGTCTCTGTCCTTCCCTTCTCCCTACTCTCTCGAACCTCTCTCGCTCTCTCTCTTCCTACCCCCATTCCTTCGGGCCTGCTTCAGAGTTGTGGCTGGCAGCTCCGAGCAGGGTCCCCACAATAAACCCTGTATCATAAGACCGGGCTCTAGAGATCTCTTGTCTCCATTTGTCCCGACCGTTCTGGATCAGCGCTCACTACAGGCTGCCAACTACAATTCCTCTTCCTTGTTTTTTAAGTATACTTTTTATAGTGCCATGTGCACGGTCCACGATGGCTTGTCCTGTTGCTGAGTGGTAGATACCAGTGTGGTGTGACACACCCCAGAGCTGTAGGAATTGTCTTGTATTTTGTGAAATGTATGCAGGGCCATTGTCTGTTTTGATGGTATGAGGGATTCTTCAAGCAGCAAAGGCTGATCACCAATCCCAACCTTTTTCTCCTGTGTGTACTGAAGCCTATATCGCTGATGAAAAGGTATTAATGGATAGGTGTACATATTTTAGATGTCTAAATTCAGGGACATATGTGATATCAGTCTGCCAGATTTGCAGAGCACATAGACTATGAGGCTTTACTCCCATTTGCAGTGGTGCAGTGTGGCCTTGGCAGTCAGCACAGGTGTTAACAATACTACAAGCTGCTGTGTTTGACAGCTGGAATCGTTGCTGTAGGCCTCAAACACCTTGGTGAAAAAATCGTGATGCCTTTGCTTGTGCAAGCATGTTTAGCTGTGGTGTTGTTTAAGCAGGGCTAGGTAGCCAATCTGCTCGAGCATTACCCTCTGCAACGAAACTTGGTAAATTTGTGTGACTTTTGATGTGTAAAATGTAACAAGGGTAAGTTTTGGCTTGGATGGTATGGCACAGAGTTTTTAGCAAGTTAAACAGTTGTGCATTGTTAATTTCTCTTAATAGTGATTGATCTAATCTCTGTGTGACATTAGCAACACAAGCAGAGTCAGTCACAACATTTCTAGGAAGTCCATAACGTGCAGGGAATGGCTGAAATTCTGAGACAAACTGGCTGTTGTGTTTCTGTCTTTCTGGTATGGATTTTTTAAGGTTCATTTTTTTAATTTTAAATTTGGCCTGTGAAAAATCTAAATCTTTACACTTACTCCTCAAGAAGGAGTATAACCTTTGGGGTATGCCTTACCCTTTTGTGGATTTTGAGTGTACCGTCACATTTTGCATTATATTTAACACGCAAAAAGAATACGTTGGCCTAAGATAACCCACTGACTGTTATTCAATTAAACATCTTTCTTGTATGTGTGAGTTTATAAATACCTATGTATAATAACGGCTGTTCTGCACTGGACCAAAATTATACTAAGCTTAGGATTCTATTCCTGATAGTAGCCAATGTTTAGAGAGAGCAGGAGGGAACAGAGAACTCTCACAGTATTCATCATAGAAACAAATCCTAACCATATACTCAGGTAATTGGGTTTTTGTTACATTGCCTTTTTATATGCCTTCTTCAGGTGGAATGCTGAAATATATTCATGTTTGACACACAAGAAGTGCTTAGGAGAGATACTGTGTGCACAAGGTGACAAAGCTAAAACAGTGTATTCAGTGATCTGGTTTCAATGTAAACTTACGCATACACTGAAGAACAAAAAATCCTTTATTGATCATTAATACTTTTTAAATCCCACTCAAAGTTGCCCCAGATAACTGCAGGTCTAAAGATATGCATGTAGTTACTGAAGATTTCTCTCAATCTGATGACGACAAACTTGAAGTTGCTCATAAGAAAATACATTTACCCTTTCGCTTTTCATCTCCTTGCTAGATGCAAAGAAGTTTGATGTACGTATTTTGTATCTAGAACAAAAACAGGGTTTTGAGAATATTTATTTTTCTTTCAAAATTGCTATTGTCATGCTAGTGTTAATGAAATGATAATGTTGGACTCTAACATTTAATTTTATTGGACTTGCACCTCTTTGCCAAAGATTATACTGATTCCTGATATTCAATATAATGATTTTGTATTATTAGGAAATTATTAACAGTAAGCAAAACATCAGCTACTTTGGGTCACTGATTACAGCAGCATATCAGTAAACTATGATGAAATTACTTCCTGTTTAAACAATAAATTGAAATAGTTTTCTACCTATCCTTCTCTTGCATTGTGGTTTTTTACATGGTATTAAAAAAACCCTCTCTGAGTTTATATTTGGGGTTATGTTAAATGTATATATAAAATTGTTTCATAATAAACAAAAAAAAGCTTAGCTTCTAAATGTACATATTGTTTTCTTCTTTCTTTGAAAATCACAAAATCAAAAGAGTGATCCTGTCAGAACAGGAAATGACAAAAGGGATTGATGGGAAAGTGCACATAAAGACAAAAAAGAACACACAGACTGCAGAGCAGAATAACCAGGCTGCAAAGTTAATGCATAATTATGTGTTTAAAAACTACCAATTGCCAAACTGAACATAGCCTTTCATGACTTATGTTGATCCATTTCTGCTTTCACATTAAGTCACACAAGCGCAGTAGTTACAGTATTTCAGTTGTTTACATTCTGCTTCAAACTTCCAATGATAATATTCTTTTAGCAGAATAAGTACAGCAGATTTATTCCTGCTGTGTTTCCCACCAAAAGAAAGGTATCTGGAGTTCTGATGATATAATGGAGATAGAGAGCAGAATATATTGCATATATTCCTGCCTTTTTTATTTCTTAAAGTGGTAGGAATACGATGAGGAAATCCACTGCTTTCTGGCAAAGCTTTTACGACTGTAACAGATCTTTCCATTTCACATACTTTTATTGTGAAGAATTTCTAGTGTTTTGAAAAAATATTTGAACTTACTAAGAATTTCTTGCAACTTGGGAGTCAATTGTATGTTTTTCATATTTAACAAATTATTTGTTCATGTCTGAAGGCCTTCCTCATTTAAAGAGGAGATTTTTTGACAAAAACTTTCCCATATGAAATTTCTAATTTGTCAGTAGAAATGTTTTTCAAGCAAGGCTCATATGTCTTAGTTCCTTTCAATATGGAAGAAACACTGTTAGACCAGCAAATAACCAGCTGTGTTTTGAACACCTTATAAAGCCCAGATGACTCTTCTAATCAGACCAAACCTTGAATTTTAGATGAGGTTCCTAAGTACCAAATTACAGATTCAGTTTCCCATAGGCCATATATACATTACAGAATTCTCTAGGATGTGTCCATCACCATTATTTCTGACTTACATAGTCCGGAGATCAAATCCCAGTGACTTTCTTCCAAAGTGTGATTTTTCTTAAACTGATTTTTCTTTTGTGGTTCAGTCCCATAATTAAACTAAACAACTTTGTAAAGATAACTTCCTTTATGCCTTGCCTTAACTGTAAACTCACCTATGTGTACTTTAACTATGAGTTGATCAAAGAAAGCATAAATATGCTTACTCATCAGTGTTAAGCCTTCTTCAAGGTGTGTACTGAATTGTTTGAACTAGTTGAAAATATCCTAACATGATCTAGGAATGCCCAAACTCATGTTCTGGCAGATGTGAAGTAACAAGCATGCAGGAATCTTGTCCATACTACTGTGATTCAAAAGACTTGGAGAATCTCTTCTTATGTCACTATCATATTTTTCTGCTCCTTCAAGTCACCTAAAATGTATGACCTAAAGGAGTCTTCCAAAAACACCTGGGGCAGGTGGCATGTTTGCCATATTACGTTACTATCCAACTGATACAAGCAGGACTAGGTTTGCTTGCCTTTCAGACTTTTTAGGGTCCATAACAATTAACCTCCCCCTGTGTTCTCACTACACTACATATATTTAAGCATGCAAAAAATTGCAATTTGATGAACATATTTCTTACAAAATGTTCATCACAGATTTTTAACAGTTTTAATATAATTTTCTGCTCTGAAATTCTATTATTTTTGTTGCTGTGATGTTAAATTAAAACACTTAATCCTTACCCACCATCTTATTTATTTTGATGGAGCTTTTCTGTATTCTTTCACCTAAATAGTTACCTATTTGTGTTTTATATAATTTGTTCTTTTATCTGACATGCTAGCAAGAAAATATAATTCTAGAAATATATGGTGAGGGGATAATTCAAGAATGTGGGGAATTTCCTGATTATTTTTCCTATTCTTCTGGTTAGTTAAAAAAAGCATCTTACATCACATTGTTTCTATTTTAATATTATGCTATAACCTAAAAAATATATAGTCATTTATCACACTACCATTTCTAATCCCAGTAAATAGCAAAAAATTAAAGCAACTATATTAATACAGTAAAACCTTCCCACATTATACATGTAGCATTCATTTTAATATTTGCAAAAAGCCAACTTTTTAATATGCATTTATAACAAGTTGAAAATAAGGGATAAGAAAAAATAACTAAGTCAAACTGTGTATTTAATTTTTGGTGGGGCAGCCAAAGCATTTCACAACATTATTTTCCATGAGAAAATGTCTGTCTAACATATTTTTCACAGAAAATGTTACGGAATACTTTAAATAGTATTTTATTTTTGTTTAGTATGAATATGAAATCTTGTGTGGTAATAATCTTAGTTTTTTACATTCTTGAAATAATTGTTTCTGATTTATGAGGTCTTTTGATTTTTGGTTTTGACTTTAGACTTAAGAAAAAAAATCAAAGAGAAATTCTGAGTTTCACTTCCATCTAAAATTTCAGTGTCAGTTTCTGGATAAATCAGGACATGCAACTCCACGTTCACAAAGGGCCTAAGTTGTCCTGACCTAATTGTAATCAACTGATACATCTTAGAGGTCAATCTTTTTTACCTTCTGAAATGTTATTAATAGAAGAAAACTGGTTTAATAACTTTAGTAGGTACCATGCTTTGTCTCTAAGCCTTATGATTTGTGTAAGACAAAGTCCTCTAACTCTCTGAAACCCACTAGTTTTTCAGTGAACTTCTGTATGATGTGTGCAAACCCAGAAGATTGGCCCTGACCATAGGCTGACACTCGTGTGTTATCCAGAAGAATTCCTCAAAGCCACAGCCTTGATATATGGATTGCTTGTATTTCCAACTAAATATGTTGTAGGTTTACCTTAGTTAGCTTATGGTGGTAGAATTATGGAAATGCCAGTTTGCTCCTGTGTGTTTTTTTCAGGTAAAAGACATTTCTTTTCCCACTGTGTTCAGTTAGATACTAATATTAGGCACCTAATTAAATTTCCAGATAAATTAGAAGAAGAAATGTAATTTACTTCCACAGTAAGGTTACCTTACATGATCACTGATAAATCACATTATTCAGTGCTCATTTTTCATAGCACCTGTTATCTCCTGAAGAAAGTGTGCTTTAGTCTTGATATTATTCTAGAATACTATAACATTAAAAATCTGATATAAGAATATATTTTGTCAAAGGAAAAAAATATACTTGTCAATCTACAAAACTGCAGAGAAAAGCTTACAAATATACATTTCAACAAAGGTGGGTGTGGTTTCTCTAATAATAATGAAATTTTATAATAAATTTATATTTTTTATTTATATATATTTATATAAAATTTAATAATGAAATATTAGAGAAAATAACTTTCTCATCTTGAACTTTACCTTTGTGAGAACTACTTAGAGTAGTGCTCAGAAATTACACTTTTGTCTAGAATTCCGTTCATAGATATAGGCATAGTTTGTGACCTTTTCTCTCCTTTGAGAGCTACTGCAATGCATCTGGAAAACAGATGTCTAAATGTTACACATTATGAGGTAAGCAAATCAGTGCATTTCACTGTAATATCATAAACCAAATACTGAAATTGACAAGGAAAAAAAAAAACAAACCTACACTAAAGGCTCTTCCAAGACAGGATAGTTTTGTGTTATGTGTTTTTGTATATCACATTGGCCTACAAGGAAATTCTGATAGCATCAGCCAAACTTGGAAATTCACCGGATTTTTTCAACTAGCCTTAAAACAATTGATGTCACAAAGGAATCCCAATTTGGTATTACATGAGAGAACTAACTTTCAGAAGTGGGAGTGTACATCAGCTCTCAGGCGCTTAATTTTGGGAAGTTGTCTTGGGTTATGGAAGCAAAAAAATTGTATTCTATTTTCATCTGCTGAAAGCAGTTGGGGAAATGTTTTTTCTTTGTCTCTTGTCACTCTGGGGGGAGGGGGCGGATGCCTTTCTGATAAAGGCTCAGCTATTAAAANTTATATTTTTGTGCATTGTTATGGCTTTTGATTTTTCACAGTAGTTTAGTTAATCACCTTACTCATGTCGACCATTTACCAATTTCACTGTATACCTGCAAAACTGAGATATAATAATACTTGTCAAGCTAAGTCAGGTCTAGAAAATCTGACTGCTAGATACTTCTTGTGGGATAAATCTTTGCAACATTCTACAATTAGAAATAAAAGCACAAGTCATGGCATGAAGACGAGATGGGAATGTGGACCAAAGATTTGGGAGGAATGCCAGAACTTAAAACAGCTGTCATACAACAAAGGTCCCTTGCAGCAGTGTGGTCTGCATATATTAAAAGCATGGCCACAATGACATTAAGTTAATTCTGTAACTTGCTCTGCAGTTAATCCATGTAACTCATTTGCATTCATTTATCACCTTTCCTTGTGTTCCCAGGGCCAAATCCTGGCTAGCCCCAGACCCTGGTGCAGGGAAATCAATAGTGAAGTGAAGAGAAAAGATTAGAAGCGCTCTTTCCTTCCTCAGGACAAGGTCCCTACTTTATTTGCTGAACCTAGGTTCGCCAAGAGCCTAGGTTCAGCAAATGAACCTTGAGATGGTCAAGAAAGAGACTGAAGCCCCCTCGTGGGGAGTTTTTTACCCGGGGGAAAAGGGGTAGGGGAAGGGGGAGGAACCACAACCAATGGGAAGCAACCTGGGGGAGGGGTGTAGGGAGGGGCCAACTAGAGGATACCACCACCAGAACCCAGAGCGGGATACAGAACATACCATGTACAAAAACATAACAGAACTACTTTTGAGTGCAAATATGACAAACCACCCAGTGCAATGAACTAACTACTTAGTGCAACACAACATTCATTGATTACTTTTACACTAGCAAATTAAAGATGACTGGATGGTTTTCTGACACGGAGGCCCATGCCTATTGTAAGAACTCTTAGCTTCCAAAACAGGCTACCTATATGCAAATGATCCCCCAGGAATATTTCCTGTCTGCCAAATGATTACTTGGATTTGTTAGGGAGAATGTTAGTTGCCATGAAATCATACAAGGGATTGTTCTCACAATAAATATAACCAATAAAATATTAATTCATAATTAGCAGCCTGTCTGGATGATTTTTTGTAGAAATTTAGTAAGTTTAAGTGAGGTTTGAATTAATGGACTTCAGAAACTTATGTAGTAAGGAATATGCATTTCACATTAGGGAGAGCCAAGAACCTTAGTCTTCAAATGGGCTAGATTCCTAAATATAATTTTTAAGTACAATTTGGAACCTGCTCAGCTCAGCTGCCATTAACAATGGAAATGCCTAATTTGCAACAAGTTGAATCATCTAGGCACCCTTGTTTCAGCTTTGAGCACATTTAAAACCACCGAATTGGTCGGTGATGGTGCGAAATTGCTCCACATAAAAAGACATAAAAATCTGTGGTTTGTCATCTCTGTACTATACCTGTTCTTTGAAAGTTTGGACCTTGAGACTCCCAGGGTAATACCCTAGCAGCTAGGTTGAACATTCATTTTAATTAATTTTATAAATTAAGAAATATGCCATTATTTTATACAGAGTTGTATTTCTTCAGTAAAGTGGCTTGGGGTCCTTGCCCAGCTCAGGATGACCGAACCAGGAAGNGGGCTTCTTCGGCTGTAGCCAATCCCCTCGACAGGTACCCTTGGAATTTTCCAGGGGTGAGTGGGAAACCCCTTATATTAAAATCGAGTCCCTTGGGATTGGCAAGAGGACTCGTGGGGTTGGGGGAGGGGAAACCCAAGAGAAACCCACCTTGGAAAACTAGGAACACACTGCAACACTTCAGTAGCAAGAGAGTCTATAAAAGCCCCATCGTTCTCATGTATTTGTGACCAATGAGCATTAAAGAAGACAGAAGAAGGATTTTAGATCACGTTTCACATTTCATTTGGGTATGCAAAGCACTGTGACACTGGGTGTAAAATGGGACTGAAGGAAGAGCACCTCTTCAGGTTATTTGTTTTCTTGAGCTAGGGTAGGTATAATTTTCATACATGTTTAAGTTTGTGTATTCT
Source organism: Hylia prasina (assembly GCA_013397195.1). NCBI lineage: Eukaryota > Metazoa > Chordata > Aves > Passeriformes > Sylviidae > Hylia > Hylia prasina. The sequence goes on from VYXD01007786.1 coordinate 137,768, forward strand.
GTAGGTAGGAAAGTAGAATTGTTGACAGAGGTTGCTGATTAGTTCAAATGACTTTGTACTGAACTTTGTGAATCCCATTCTGACTCCCAGCTGATCTTACACATTTTGTACACCTGACTCGGGGTTTTACTTTCCACTATAACAGATCAGTTACAATTCAGGAGTCCTGATATTCTACATAACTCCTAATTTTTTGATTTAATCTGAGGTGACTAAATATAAAGTGTTCAAACTATAGTGCAACTTTGTGTAAATCATTAATATTTGCACATGACTTTCCTGATATTTACATGCTATTGTAATCACCTTGAACCTTGTTCATAGACTTTAGTCTTATTCTAATGCTGAAGAGCTTTCATGCTGAATTAGACCAGAAATTAACATAAGTATACTCTAACCCAAGCTGTGAACTTACTTAAAAATAATTATTAATACTGTTTTGCAGAAATACAACGCTGTCATTTTGTCAGTACACGCATTTTATACATCTATAAGAAGTATTTTTATTAAATTGATTGCAAACTTCTTTTATGTACTAGAATATCTGTGACTTTATAAATAAAAAATATAAAGGGAAAAGATGGTAGACTTATTGTAAGAAGAATGTCACCTTAGCACTTAGATAATGACCACCCAAGCTTTATGTGCTTACAGCAAAGTTAAATGGAAGCAGAAAAGCATAGATACTGATGGTATAATTCTATTTATTATATGCGCTTTTTCTGGAAAGTGAAAATTTTCAGTCTTATAGCTTGGTCTTATAATCATTGCACACACAAAGGCATGCAGATGTATTACAGATGCAGTAAACAGAATGAAAACAATGGACTTATGTTTGTTTATCCTGAGTCAGTAATAATGATAGCATATAAATTTAACACAAGGTTTAATTTAAAACGGTTTGAGTACCACTATGGTAAAATGTATGGCAGAGTATGCTGAGCTCTCCTGGGAATGCATATACTCGCATTCTACCTACACATGGACTTTGTTGCACTTGGGAACAAGGGTTTTTTTTTTTTCTTAGAAGGCTTTGGAAACAGACATCATTTAGTGTGACAGCAGTTGTATTAATCCTCTGACACGTAATTTAAAATGCATGTACTATGCTAGTTTTTAAATAGAAATAACAGATTTTTGTAGGAAGTTATAGAGTCTGAAGTGTTTATTCATTGATCAAAACGCATATTTAGCTGATCACTTTGCTCTTTTCCCCTACTTATGATAATGATCCATTTCATATCTGCCTACTGTAGTGTAATATTTGATTATCAGTTTTCAAAGACTACAGCAGATACTATTTTTGTCTGTAAGCTGCTTGGTGACTTTCAAAGTCACTGCAATGTAGCAAATGTTTTTCTCAGACACCACCTGCTAGATCAAGTGGTGAATTCATATAGGGATGAAATATCTACAAATATTTTCTCAACATTTTTGAAACTCCTGTCATAAATTGAGATGCACAGAGAATAGAAAATTCTACTAGTTTGTCCCAAACGTCATAAATACTTTGCTCATTCAGGCTCTTTTGAAGAATACTTGAATAATCCTCCATCACTGCTGCTCTTTAACCTTTCCAGAGTATGGATAAATGGTAGCTGATAATAGGTTGTTCTAAATATGCTATAACCAATACTAAGATTTTAAAATTTATATTCAAGCAGTGTCCGTCCAGATTTCTAAGCATCTTTGAAATTAATTGCAAGAAGGAATATTAGTAAAAGCAATGAAAATAGTTGTCTATATTTCTTCTTACTGTTTTAAACAGTGTTTGAATCTAATCCATCATCCCAGTATTACCAACCTAATATAGCCAGAAAACTGTCATTTAATATTATCTCCTAACATATTTTTAATCTAACTGCATTGGTGTGTCTTCACAATGTGGAGACTCTGGGACACCACAAAGGTATTACAAAATTAAAACATAATGGAATTAATCAATTGGTGGGTGCTGCAAAAATTTTTGAGATTTTCTTTTTAAGAGAGAACAGGAATACAATAAGATGTTTTGTTAATTTTTCTGCCATGTTTCTTGTCTTGTTGACATGAACCATTTGCCAGTATGGGCTCTACACTTAATCTTGTTCTGAAGATCTATACCACAAAGCAGATCAGTCTGTGTTCCACCATAGGTGCACTAGTATTTAAGAGCACACTCTTACACAGCATAGATTAACACTGCAGAGTGTAGATTCTCATAAAACACACTAGAAAAGACTAGCTTAGGTGGGCTGTTTGTTAATAGCTTTCCTTTGAGAAACGCATCAACATCCCACATCCCACAAAGTCAGCTAAGTTGCTTTCTTAAGTTATTTCAGATAGCCTTATATCAACACAACTTCTGCCTACGTGTATCTCTTGGTTGTTGCTTGGAGTGCTATGGTTGCTGAGTTTTCATTTATTCTGTTTTCACAGATGGGAGCTCATACTAGTTATTGTTTGGGTTGTTTTTAAAAATTCTCTCATATTCTAATTTCTCCATACCTTGAAGCTTTGTCTACATATAGTAGACAAAGTATATAGTATATATTCCAGTAACATTCAGTAGATTTTTGTTTAGGAGTTGTCTCGGTTTAGAAGACAGGCCAAGGAAAGCTGGAGTTTCCTTGGAATGGAGAATGTAAACCCCCCTCCCTCCAAATTATTATAATTTTGCAATTAAGGGCTTTCAGGAAAAGATTTGGGAATAGGAATAACAGTTCTTTTACTAGGAATATTAAAATACAAATGTAGTAGTAGAAAAAATCAAGCAAACAAACAAACAAAAATCCTAGAAAACCCTGACAGAGTCAGGGACATGACCTGACACCCTGTTGGTCAGGGTGTTTGGAAGCAGTCCTCCTGGAGAAACAGATGTGACTCCGTTGGAGTAGAGATGATCCGGTTGAAAAAAAGGTTCCAGTGGTGGTGAGATGGATCTGATCCTCCTCTGGAATCCAGTGGAAAAACAGGATACCTAGTGTTCTGAGTCTCAGTTTTTATCTAGGTAGGAACTCTGGAGCCCCCCACTACTGGGTGGAGCATCTCACAGTGGGATGATGTAAAGTGGCATGTCATTGGTGAGCCTTAATGGCCCATTAGGAGAAGATCTCCCCCTGGAGGGAGGATGGGTGGTGAAAGAGATAAGAAACAGTACCCCACCTGGTTTTAATAGCTGAGCCATTATCAGACGGCATCTGCCCCCCTCCCCCCAGAGTGACAAGAGATAAAGAAAAAAAGCATTTCCCCAACTGCTTTCAGCAGATGGAAATAGAATACACATTTTTGGTTCCATAACCCAAGACAGAAGTTTTGGCTTAGATAGAACCTGTGGAACAGATTTGATATACTGTTTTCAGTAATGTGGTTACAGTTGGCTTTATCTGTAATGTGATCCATGACTCACACTGCTAGTGTGGAAATGTAATCACAGAATGGGTATATGCAGGTGCTTTTATTGAAGAGCTCTGGGAATCAGGGGTACAGACCCAAATCTGACTCCGACATTGATTCACAATGGACAAGCTTTTATACTCTTTCTGTTGCATAAATATATATTAAATATTAAACCCATATTGTTCTCTTGTATGCATTGATTTTACCCAACAATGAATTCTTGTGATTTTGGTCAAACAGTAATCATATTCAATTACTAACAATCTTTCATCTAAAAATCACCTGATGGGTATTCTTCCCTGATTTATTACCCAGATAGAGTCATACTTGATCCAGTTAAAACAATATAGCTATAATTGTAGTAAAGCTAGTGTTCTGTTCCCAAGGTCCTGTTTCTAGCAGTTTCAGTTCTCTACCTCCCAGTTACCCATTTACAATTTTATAATTTTAGGAATCACTTTAACCCCATACAATCAACACCACTGAGAGCATGTTGGCTTGTAATGCTTATGATTGATCTCATTGTAGGACTGTACAGTCAATGTGAGACAGACTTTGGCAGGGAAGAGCAATTATTTTTGAAATTAAAGCTTATGCCATTAGGCTTCTAGAAGTCTGTTACTGCTATCTGCTCTGGAATAATGTGAGGTTACGTACTTTCTCACACACGCTTATTGCAAATAAAACAACCTAATGACATTGATTTAATGTGATTTCGTACCTTTCCAGTTGTTCTTTTGCTTCTGATGTTCTATCAGGACTGATGGAAAAAAGACATTCAAGTGGTTTTCCATCAGGAAAACATGTTTTCTCTCTATTCATGGTTTAGGAATCGTACTCCTCAATTCAGTGCACCCACTGAGACTCTTCAAACCATATTACTTCCCTCTGTGAGCAAAAAGAGAAAAGTAACCCACAATGCATTATCTTTCCCAGCTGTGAAAAGGGCATTTTTGATACCTCATGGGTATGTTCCAATCTGTGGTAACAGTGTGTATAGAGGTGAAAGGGGCTCACCTGGCATACACACTACTGTTTTACAATGAAAAAAGAGACAATGCGGACAGAAAAATGTATGTGTTTAAATTGCTGGGGTCTTGGTTTGGTTTGGTTTGGTTTTGTTGTTCTGGGTTTTTTTTTTTAATTAAAACCCCAGATGTAATGGTTTGATAAAAATATTCTCTTCCATTGTTAATTTCTGTGCTGTCAGAGTTTTGAGGAAGGCAAGAAGCCTAGCTTGTTGCTGAAATGAGTCAATTGAGCCTGCTGACCTGAGGGAGGATGGGACAGAAAAAGAATGGTCTGGGAAATACTTACATAAATTTATAAGGCCTGTGCCATTTTTCTAATAAAATTAATGATTTCTTTTAGCAGCTTTGTTTAGTATTAGTGTAGGTGAAACTCTAACTTTGAAAAAAATTTCCATGATTTAAAACAAAAACATTAAACCAAGGCTTATTAATGCAAATTAAAGCTTTAAGAGGAAACAATACTAGGCGTCACAGAAGTTACAGTTATAATAATTTTAAAGTTTATAGATTATTAGGTTCTACCATCCCAATGTAAATGGGTATATACCTTATTTAGATGATTGTTGATAAACTAAGTGATTGTTGTAGGTTATTTCCAACTAAACTGTTCTATTCTAAGTCCCACCAAAGCTATTAACAAAGTGATTTGTCTCACCACAAAGTTAGGTATCGTGGCTAAGCATTTTATCTAGACTCTTTTCAGGATATAGTGAAAAAGTTAGCTCTAGACAGCATTTTATCTGCAGATTTTAATTAATTCTTTCAGGAGGTATCTTCCTCACTCCCTCTCTGTCTGTTTCTCTCATCCCCACCTCTTTCTCACTCTAATACTCTTTCCCTTCCTCTTCCTCTTCTTTTGCATCTTCTGCTTCCTCTCCCATCTTTCCTTTATCTCTTTCTCTTCTTTCCATTTGCTTCTTTTCCTTCTCCTAGTCCCCTTCTTTCTCTCCCTATTCTTCTCCTTCCCTCTTCCTTTCAATTTCTCCCAGCTTACTTGCTCTCTGTAACCTCTCCCTGTACTGTCTTGGCTCATCCCTTTCTCAAAGAAATGTAGGCAAATCTCCTACAAAGACATGTTTGAAGCATGCAGGCTTAAATGAGATGCAGCTGTAATTGCTGATCAAAATAATTGAAGTTATGCCTTTGTCATAAAATAGCAAGAGGAAGGAGGAGTTGGTCCGCAGTGTGAAATAGTTGGTATAGAGACTCAAGCAAGAATTTTTCATACAAATTTTGAGAATTTTTTCTAATTCAGACCAGCTATGGTTTGGTCCCAGAGAATGCACTTCCCCAGGTAACTGGACCAAACTGTGGTTGGGTTTTTGGATTATTCCTACTGGTTTAGTTTCATCCAAAGGAATTAAGCTTATATGCCATGAAACTGCTTCATGATGGAAAAAAACTGCAGCAAGAGGGGACCGAGGGAGATTAGCTTAAGAAAAGCACTCTTGATCCAAACTAAACTTGCACATTGCAAATGCAACAAAGTAAATTAATGGAATCAGAATTTAGTAACCTCTAACTTAGGGTAAGAGCTATTTTTATGGGTTGAAACGGTTTGGTTTTTGCTTGAAGGAGGGTGTGGGATATCACCTGCCGGGACCTAAATTCTCTTTAGAAAAAGTTGAACACATATGAGAAGCCAGTTCTTGGCTATTGGCAGGTAGTTTGACCACTGAGAAAACAGGATGTGACTTTTGATTAATGCCCCCATAAAAAGCTGAGAGGGGGAAGCAGTCACCCTCTTTCTCTTCTTTCTTTTTCCTCTTTCTTTCTCCTCTTTCTCTTCTTTCTCTCTGGGCAAGTGACGAGGTAACACCTCACAGCAGCTGCCACGAGAGCTGGGCCAGGCCAGGCCCCAATGCCCCTGGGTGGCCGGGCGCGGCTGGGCCTCAGGGAGCCGCTGCCCCCCCCACCCCCTCCATGGGGGCGCGGCCCCGGCCATGCCTGGGGCCGATAACAGCGAGCAGCAGGGGAAGGGAGAAAAAGCCTCGGCAGCTGCCTTGTCACCAATGGGAGCTAGGGGTGGGGTGTGTCCCCGTCCCCCTCCTCCTTCATCAGGCCTCCGGGAGCTGCTGCTCCCAGGAGGGAGCAGCACATGCCATGAGACCGAGGGATGGAAAAGAAGGCACCCACCAACCTTCCCACACCACCAGTATGGTTTGGAAGACTTTGCAGCTCCTGCCAGCAGAGACCACATGGTCACCACAGGCCTGGGGCACATCTAACTCGCCAGCAGATGAATCTTCAGGCACCGGAAGTTTTTCCTGGAGTGAAGACTAGATAAAGTAATGGAGCCATGAAGAAGAGAGAGCATGAGACTGAGTCAGTGAAGAGAGAGTGAAAAGACTATTTTCGGCAAAGGAAAAGGAGTGGCCTAATTTGGCTGGACATTTTTTGAGTAATTACTGGAGAATGGAATATTTTTTCCTGTAACATATAGATGCTGTTTAGGGGGGATGTAAAGTGCTAGTAGAAGTGATAAGAAGTGGGGGTTTTTGTGCTCCTAAGGGAAAAAAAGGAGATTTTCAGTTTTAAGATGAAGATGATTTTGGAAATAGAAAAAAAGAGAATCATTATTTTATACTAGAAGAGGCATTCTTAAATAAGCAGATTTAATAATAACCCCTAATAAGCAGATTATGGCCTATATGTGGTGTTGGGAAAGCTGCTAATGGGTTGAATTTCACAGTTTGCAGTGGCTCCTTTCAGGTCACTGCAGATGTGTGGCATGGAAGCCACCTGAGGACTGTTCCTCATGTGACCATGTCTCCATGGGACTCAGAGAGACTCCTTTCCTAAAAGAACTGATAAAAGATTATTTTTAAATGTTAAAGCTGACTGAAATGACAGGTTTTGTCTTTTTATGTTGTGTACAGGAAAGTGAATACTTGTGGGGGAATGGAAGGATGTTTTGAAAGTTTCATTTGTTTTTTTTTTCTTTCCTTCTTAATGTGTGTGAATAAACCATCTTTTGTAATTTTAAGGTAAGCCTGTTTTGTTTTTTGAGTTCTCCTAGTCATATCTAAAAATAGCAAACACTGAAACCCTCGCATTAATTGGTGTGTTGGCCAGGAAAGCGAGCCAGAAATTAGTGAACATGAAACCATTACAGCTGTACATGCTGATTATAGAATTTAATACTGATCAATGTTTTTGTTGAAGACATGAAGAAGTAAGTTCTTTGTCAGAATTTCGGTTGCAGCAAAGTAGTTCTGCTCCATTTGAAGTTAACAGGAATAGAATCAAGGTCTGACAGATTATTGACCCTGTTTTGTCACAGAATCACAAAATCGTGTTAGAAGAGGTCTCTGAAGATCGTCTAGATTAGCCCCTGTGCTAAAGCAGGCTCATTTCCTCCAACATTAAGTGTATTTTGGTCTGTTAAGAAGAGCTGCCATCTATAATAATAGGTGTGTCTTCCATTTATCCTAACCTTGAAACCAGATATTCCCAGATATGTTTCTAGTTTACATTTGTCTGCTTTTCCCTCCTGACTTCCCAGAATGATCTCACTGTGGGTGGGCTCATCAACTCAAAAGCAATTGTTAGTGAGGAAAGGAAAAACATACTATACCCATACAAATTACCCTGGTTTGTGGATATTTATCAAGCTTTTATGTTAGATTATTGGCTGTCTTGAGCAGTTCCTGGGCAAGCCCACAAAAAAACCCCAAGTATTTGTTGACCATATTGTTGACCACAAATAAGCATTCTTTATTCTGAAATTTGCATTATAATACCATTACTGTGATTTTTTAGAGGTTTGAGCTGCAGTGTTTAAAGCAGGTCTGTTTAAACATTTTTAGTTCTTTTCCATTACCTTTGAAAAGGTAATATATGGGAATATATGGGAATGATTTAAGTGATTTTTAAATGAAAACTAGCAGTGACCATCTCCAAGAAAATATATCTGTTTATTCTCCATGGGAGTCAGATCCCTTAATTTATGAAAATCAGCAGTGAAATGCTGCATATTTACACCCTCTAAGAACATGTATTCCTACTTTCTGTAGACTACAAATAATGCCTTAATAGCCAAATTAAGCCACTCAGTTTACAGAATACAGACTTTGTACTATATATTCACCAAGATCTTAAGTACTGTTTCCACTGCATTAAATACTTCCATTATTTTGTTACTTTTTAAAACCTGCCAAACTTTACTAAATGAACATTTATTAAGATCCTCAAATACAGCTAATTTTGACAACAAAATGGAAAAGTAAATTCCTTATTATCTCTTTTTTTTTTTTTTTTTTGCTAGGAGATTCCTACTTATATAGATAATGCTTTGATTTTCTAATCAATGGATAACTTACTTTAATTATTAAATTAATTTTTAATTCTGATTACAGACATTCTCAAATACTAACTCGCATTTCAGGTTTTACTGTTCTTTCCATTTTGAAAAAAATAGTCTTGCAACAGTATCTATTTTTTCCATGTGAAAGCTTATAGATATAAATCAAAGGATTTTCACAAAGAAATAATAATATTTTTCTACTTAACATCCATTATGTACCTAATTGTGATCAAGGCTATATTGAACTATATATGACTGCTGTAAGTACCTTTCACACTCTTTATGCAAGAAAATGTTAGACATTCTCTCTAACCTTGTAAAAGCAAAAGAAAAGGTGTAGAACTTGAGCCTGAGTTTTGGCAAACCATGCAAGTACAGGTTGTGATGGGACTGGAGGAAGTCTGAGCTAGCAGATAGGCTGAACTGCTCAAATCTCTGGTTAAAAAGCAAAATACTTGAAAGTGTTGTTAAAAATGTGGAAATTTTTAATTTATGGATGATTCTTTGCCATCAAAGACAAACTACCCACAATATGTTGCAAGTTATGCCTTAAAAGCCTTTCAACATGTTGAAAACAATTTCTAATCTTGCTTGCTATGTAAGGTTATCAAGAAGCCAAATGTGGAAAACCGTTTTCTTCCTACAGTAACTATAATGCCTTTTCACCTAGTTTTAGACTTGTTCATAATGTGGAAGGGAGCAGCCACTGAGCTGATGGATAGCAAGCTGCCAAGAGAGTTCAAATTAGGATATTAATACTGTTACATATATCTGTAAACACTCTGCAGTCAAAGGCTCTGCAACCTTTGACTTTATTGACTATGATGCTGGTTAAGACTTCAAAGAAAAGCTGATAACATTTGCATAGCTAAAGACAATTGCTTACATTAAATAAACTCTCTTTTGGCAGCACTTTGAGAATAAATAGGTGCTTTTATAAATTTACCCTCAAGCAATGGCTGCACTTTGTATCAATGGCATGATCAGAACAAATAAATATTTCAGAAGTATCCTGTTGGCTTTAGAACAAAAAGTAGTGTTTACTTCTCTTTGAAATATGTATCTAGATGACAGAGATATCCAATTACTGTCATAACATGAATATAATATTTTTAATGTGACCAAAGAGGTATGTCTTATTTCAAATAAGTGGAGACACAGACCAAAATTTCCATGAACAATAAACAAAGTTCTTTTCTGAGCGCCAAAAACTTTCACATTTGTCATTTTTTCAGTTCCATTGCACAAAAAGTATGTCAAGAAAGCAAAAAATATGAACATTTCAGTTGTATGTTATCCAAGAGTTTAAATTTTTATTACTTTTTTCTAGGTTTTGTAGAAAGTCAGTTGGGACAAATTCTGACTGTTGAACTAATGAACTATATAACAATCAGAGTGGTTATAGCATCATAGAATCCTGTATATTGAAAAAGACCTCTAATATCATGTAAAAAACTGAAAAGATTATGTCTCAAGAAATTTTGCGATACATGTGATAGGGAGGAGGGGGCAGGTTGGGCTCTGTTCTGATGAGGCAGTGCACTGCCCTGTACACCGCCATCTTTACAGCCTATATCCCAGCCTGGTAGTGGCTGACAATCCCTGGCACATCAGAGACAATGCTCCACACCTGCTTCTGGAGTGCCAACCTAGCTCCTGAGAGGCCATATGACTGGAAGTCCCAATTGGGGGAACACCACAGGAAGGCCAAAGGGTATTTAAGGCTGAATGTGAGAGAAGCATGTGTCTTGACCCTACCTTCCCTTGAAATTTTTATCTGAACACCGCTGGAATCCAGGAGTTGGCAGCTGTATGTGTGCTTTCCTATATCTTTTCTGTCTTTTCCTCCCTATAATTAGCTTTTCTTAGAACATTTGAGTAATTTAAAATCAAAAGGACTTAGAGTTTGATAAGTTGAATGGGCCAGGTTAATCCTAAGAAAAGTTTTTTATGCTGATTGAATCTTGCACTAAACCTTTTGCCAAAGGTCTGTGATTTTTTTAAGTGGCTAGTAAAATTCTGTTTGTTGTTCCAACCTCTTGAGAATATCTTGTCAGGATTTCTCCCATGTGTCTAACTCAGAGTACATGAACAACTATAAGCCCTTTTAAAAGTCTCATTGAGTGAATTGTTAGGGGCCTTTCATATCATCAGGCCTACCCACTGATGTAAAATTATCAGTCCCACCATTAACCCATGTCCCTAAGCACTGCATCTATGTGTCTTTTAAATACCACCAGTGATGGTGACTCAACCAGTTCCGTGGGCAGCCTGTTCCAATGCTTGATAACAGTTTTGTGAAGAGATTTTTACTAATAACCAGTCTAAAGCTTTCCTGATGCAACTGGAGGCTATCTTCTCTTGTTCTATGCATGTTATTCTGACATCCTTCCCACTACAGCCTCCTTTCAAGTAGTTGTAGAGACTGATAAAGCTCCTTTTCTCCAGGATAAACACCCCAAGCTCCTTCAGCTTCTCCTCATAACACTTGTGCTCCAGACACTTCACCAGCTTTGTTGACATATTCCATCATCTCAATGTCTTCTTTGAAGGGAAGGGCCAAAAACTGAGCACAGGATTTGTGGTGCAGCCTGTTGCAACCAGTGCTGAGTACAGGGGGTCAAACACTTGCCTAGTCCTGCTGGCCACATTATTTCTGATACAGGCTAGGATGCCATTGGTCTTCTTGGATATGTGGGCACTGCTGGCTCATGTTCAGCCAGCTGCCAACCAACACCCCAAGGTCTTTTTCTTCCAGTCAGCTTTCCAGCCACTCTGCTCCCAGCCTGTTGCACTGCATGCAGTTGTTGTGACCCACAGGCAGGGCCTGGCACCTGTCTTGTTGACCCTCATACAACTGGCCTTGGTGCTTGGATCCAGCTTGTCTAGCTGACTTTATAGAGTTTTCCTACCCTTAAACATATCAAGGCTTCTGCCCAACCTAGGGTTGTCTGCAAAGTAAGTGAGGTTATACTTGAGTCCCTCATCCAGATCATCAATAAAACTACTAAACTAGCCTGACCCCAATACTGAGCCCTGGGGGACATCACTTGTGACTGGCTGCCAGCTGGATGTAATTTCATCCACCACCATCCTCTTTTTTTCCAAGTGAACAGTGTACTTATGAAAGTCATGAGCAGCCAATTGCTCCAGGACAATGCTGTGGGAAAACACTGTGAAAGGCTTTACTAAAATCTAGATAGGCAACATCCACAGACTTCCCTCATCCATAAGTGTGTTACCTTGTCATAGAATAAAATCAGGTTGGTCAAGCAGGACCTGCTTGCCAAAAGCCTCTGCTGTCCAGGCGTGATATCTTGGTTATCCTGTACATGTCATGTGATGGCATTCTAGATGAGCTGGTCCATAACCTTCCCTGGCACCAAGATCAGGCTGGCAGGCATGTAGTTCCCCAGATCATCCTTCTGGCCCTTGTAGATGGGCATCTGTAAGGGACAGTCCCAAGCTCCCTCATCTGCCTCACGACCATTGCCAGGGAAGACCACAAGGACTGGGACTGAGACCCTAAAATCCCATCACAGGAGTTCTGGCCTGGCTGAAGTGGGATGTCTGTCAACTATTGTCTGCAGGTGTGCTCAGTGGACTGATGCATCCCCATGGGAACCAGTACGGAAACAATGGACATGTCATGGCAGGCCGGCTTTGGACCGTCTCACCCTGAGTTTGTCCTGTACCTGCTCTCTGTACCTGCTGTTCTTTGCACCTGCTATGTATCTTTCCCCCACCNATCTTCCCCCCACCTTTTGGCCAGCTGCCTGTCACCTCAAAAAGGGACTATAAAGAGACCCCCTGAGTTAATTGAATTTGAGATCTCCCCACAGAAGAAGACAGAAGGCAGAAGGCCACAAGGACTCGGCTGTCCATTGGTAGTTATACCCCCTCTTTCTCTCTCTATTTCTCTCTCTCTCTCTCTTCTCTATCGCATATTGTGTTGTAATAAAAGTATACTGCTGTTGAGCAAAAATTGCTGTTGTGTCTTTTGTGCTCTTGATCACTCGAATTATGACGAACCCCACTCGCATTAGTGGATCATGGCAGCATCACATTAGGTAATCTCCAGTCAATGGGGACTTCCCATTATAACATATAAAATTAGCCCCATTGTTTATAGAATTTATACTGTGAATAGTTTACTGTGCCATTTCTTAAAAAAAAAAAAAACCTGCCTGTTTTAATTTATCACCAGATGTCAGAATAAAAGAAAGAACTATGAATATCTCCACTTTGGATACATAACTTCATCTTTCTTATATAGGCTGATTTTTCCAGAAAGAGTTAACTGATCTTACTAATGGAAGCTATATTATAAATGTTCCAAGCTGAGCAGAAGGATGTTAAGAAAATACATGCTACTAATCAGCTTTAAAAATCCTGATCCAAATAATTTGTTTGATGATTCAGGATTTGGGGTTTTTGGTTTTTTTTTTATCATGATAACAAAACAAGTCCTCCCATAACATAAGGAAAAAAATTAATAAGCCATGTAAATCAAATGCAAACAAGTAGAAAATTAGAAAGACAAAATACAATTTTCAGCACTTCAAATGCATAAAATAAAGTTTTAAAAAATCATTCCCAGGGAGGTTAGACAACACAGTAAATTAGACCCCCATATGCAGATAGATCAAGATAGAGAACTTTCAAAGCTGGGTCTAGAATGAGAAATTTCTGTGTTAATGAGAAGAAAAGGAAGTAATGCTAAACAATTCAGGAGAAATTTCTTATGAAATCCTGATGAATTTCTGGAGTTCAGAAAAATAATGTGTTGAGTAGTAGAGAGCAAGTAGACAATAGATGCAACATGTTCATGCTTGAGGGGAGAAGTCTGAGGATAACACAGAGGACAATATAACAAACAAACATGATACTCCTTCATTAGAAGGTTAACACAAAATTATTCTGAAATGTATAGAAATTAAGATTTCAAATTTGGGTGCTTATAAGAGCATATATACTGTAGTGCAAGTAAATGACTGTCAAATGAACAGGTAGATGTGAACAAGTTTGAAAATAGTTAGCTGAACTGATACATATTATGACATTGCATTCCTACTTAGCTAAATGTCCTGGTTTAGGACAGATTAGGGGAAAATCTCCAAAGAAGCCCCCTAATAATAAACCTCCACCACCCCTCCCCCCAGCTCTGGGTTTGGGAAGGAATTCCTCGGAGGAAAAGTGGAAAAAAACCTGTTTATTGATAAATAACAAAACACTCCCCAACACAAGGAAAAGAAAACAGACTTAGCGATGGCTGTGTTCGGGAGGGCACAGAGCGTGTCTCGCAGGTTCCGGAGATTCCCAGATGTTCCCAGGTCAAGGTCTATCTTCAACTCCCCTATCTTGGCAGCCTGATCTACCTGCTGATTGTTTTGCTGTTCCTCATTAGCTCTACTTCTGGGGATATGGGCATCTACATGGCGAATCTTCACAGGTAGTTTCTCTAACCGGGTAGCAATATCTTTCCACTCTTCAGCAGCCCAAATTGGTTTCCCTCTACGCTGCCAGTTCGCCTCTTTCCATCTCTTTAGCCATCCCCACAGAGCGTTGGCTACCATCCAAGAATCAGTATACAGATAGAGCCTTGGCCACTTCTCTCTCTCTGCAACACGTAGGGCCAGCTGAATGGCTTTGAGTTCGGCAAATTGACTGGATCCACCCTCTCCTTCAGTAGCCTCTGCGACCTGTCGTGTAGGGCTCCATACAGCTGCTTTCCACCTTCGACTCATCCCTATGACGCGACAGGAACCGTCGGTGAATAAAGCGTAACGTGTTTCCTCTGCTGGCAGCTGGTTGTATGGCGGAGCTTCCTCAACCCGGGTCACTGGTTCTTGTTCCTCATCTGCAACACTAAAACTTTCACCTTCGGGCCAATTTGTAATCACTTCCAAAATCCCAGGGCGATCTAGTTTCCCAACTCGGGCGCGCTGAGTAATGAGGGCAATCCACTTGCTCCATGTAGCACTGGTGGCATGGTGGGTGGAAGGGACCTTTCCTTTGAACATCCACCCCAGCACCGGTAGTCGGGGTGCCAGGAGGAGTTGTGCTTCTGTGCCTATTACCTCTGAGGCAGCTTGAACTCCTTCATAGGCGGCTAAAATTTCCTTCTCAGTTGGAGTATAATTGGCTTCAGCCCCTCTGTAGCTTCTACTCCAAAATCCTAGTGGCCGGCCTCGAGTCTCGCCTGGTACTTTCTGCCAAAGACTCCAGGACAGGCCATGGCTCCCGGCTGCAGAGTAGAGCACGTTTTTCACATCTGGTCCTGTCCGGACTGGGCCAAGGGCTACTGCATGGGCGATCTCCTGCTTGATCTGGGTGAAAGCCTGCTGCTGCTCAGGGCCCCAGTAGAAATCGTTCTTCTTACGGGTAACCAGATAGAGAGGGCTCACAATCTGACTATACTGAGGGATGTGCATTCTCCAAAAGCCTATTGCACCCAGAAAAGCTTGTGTTTCCTTCTTGCTGGTCGGTGGAGACATCGCTGTAATTTTGTTAATGACATCAGTAGGAATCTGGCGCCGTCCATCTTGCCACTTCACTCCCAGGAACTGGATCTCCCGAGCAGGTCCCTTAACTTTACTTTTCTTAATAGCAAAGCCGGCTTCCAGGAGAATTTGGATGATGGTTCCCTCCGAAGAGAACAATGTACAACACAAGGACAAAACTTCACGATTTTGGGATAGGAGGCACCGTCAACCCAGGACACTAAAAGACAAAATTTTGACCCCTGGATAGATTCTAATGTTTTTGGAAGGCTTGCTTGGCTATGCCTATATAGTCTGAATTGTACTTCTGATTTACAGCAAAAATGCCACTCGTGTGTATCTTAGGCCATGATATACTGATATGTGCACACACTGAGCAGGGTGACACATGTTCTAAACTGGAGCCACAATCTTCACTGCCTTTTTGTGATATCACAGAGGACTTTGGTGTTTTTTCCTTTGTTCTGAAGTGTAAGAGAAAGTACCATTAACCTCAAATTGATTCAACTACCATTTTTTGGTGATCTCCAACTGTGAAATGCTACACAAATATTAAGTAAATTTAATTACAGTGAGAGGTTTAATTGAATATCCATGATTCCTTTTCATTTGCATATGTTTTATGTTTTCATTAACACTGTTTCTGCTTCAGAAATATGGCAGAGTAAATAACAAGCAAATGTGTTCAAAGAGCTCATACTGGATTCTAAGTGGTTGTGCAGTTTGGCTGTGCTTGGGCCTTTTTTCCTGATAAAACCACACAGTCTAAAGAAGATCTTTAGAACCAACTCTAGGCTCTGGGTTTTGAAAATTATAGGCATAGCTTCTAATAAATCAAATGGTGTTCTTATTTGTGCTGCGAATGAATAGATGCTCCAAAATAGTTGGTTGGATAAGTCATGGAACTGACTGCTTGCTAAAGAGAAAAAAGGGTATGCAGTTCAGTGCTTTACAAGTAGTGTCGATGGTTATTATTGCTTTGCTAATGAGCAATCTTTGAATTAAGGTTCACTGAACTATAATTCTGATAATCAGACTGAATTCCTGGTAAGGTTTATGTCTGAAATCTTGTTGTTTGGGGAATTTTACTGGAATTATTTATGTTAAATTTGCTTTGATGTTGGAATTTCATATACTATAAATTATTTCTATGAGAGGTTGGCATGTAGTAGCCAGAAAATATATTTTTCCTTGTCTGTCTAAACATGAGTCATTGGTAAACCTCACTAAGTGAACTGTCAATAGATGACGCGATTTACTGAAAGAAACATCCAGCTTAATCTCTTTTGTATGTTAACCAATCTCAGTGTTTCTTTTCTGTGCAGACCGAGGGAGGACGATGAAGCCTTACCTCTTCACGCTGAGTTGGTGGGCTGTATATCAGCTAGTAGATGAAAGAAATAGGCTAGTGAAGTGTGGTTCATGATGTCTTATGTAAACTGTTTTAGAACCAAGGAAAGCAGAATTTTGTTCGTAACTGCCTTGTCGCTGTCTGGGTTTTAGGTTCAGAAGGCTATGGAAAGGGAAGGCAAGTGAAAGATGACAATGAGGTTAGAAGTCTGTGAAAGATCCCTTTTGAAAATAGCAGTAGATTCATCACTCTTTGAATTTAAAGATTAATCTAGCTTTTGTTTGTGCAGATGCATACTAGCCCTCAGTGCAAAATACTGAAAAACTGGAACATACCAGCTTACAGTGCATTTGCTCAGAGGGGTATGACTATGTCCAATGTGTAAAATCAGTGTCCATTATCATATTTGCACTTGGGTAGTAGGAATGTAAAGAGTGCAGGTAAGTGGTTCCTCTACTGCAGCACAGTTACTTTGAGAAAAAACAATGTGGCAGATACAGACTTTGTTACAGTTTATTCTCATTTGGGGGACTAGGATATCTCTGAACACAGTGTCCCTTCCATATTTTCCAGGAACAGTGCAACAATATAAACTAATCATCTGTATCAGCAATAGGCTTGCTCCTGAAAAAAATTGCCAGGCTAATGGAAAATACACTCAGTGTATTTAAAAACATATTCCTTTCACTGGATGCTGCTGAAGGGAGAGCCAGTCCTTGCTAGTTCTAAATGTTAAACAAGGGTAGAAAATAAATTAAAAGAAAAATGTGTACTGGTGGAATAGAAGCATATAATTGTAATAATACCATCTTGAAAAGTTGTTTCTGGGTATTCTGAGAACACTAATATCATTTCATATTTACTAGGAGGAAATTATTCTAGAACTGAGGATACCTGAAAATGTAACTTCTTAAAAGTCCCTATTAATCATGACTTCCTATTTCCATACTACATTTACTTTCAATATTTTGAGGCCTCTGATTCATGTCATGACATCAGTAAGTCATCTTTCTTCCTTTATATCTTGACCTGCTCCATTTAGAAAATAACCTTCTGGGTCTGCTTTCAAAATGAACTAAGGATCTTCAGGTCCTTTAATGGTCAGCAACTTGTAGGAAGGTATGAGAATCTTCTACTGTTTGCCACAGTTCAGATTTTGCCTTTATAAACAGTACTGAGTACATTTTGTACCATCTTAGGAGTAGTCCAGTACAGTTGATGAAAAGGTTCTCCTTGGTTTCTTCATTGGCCTTAGATGTCAGCATAATCAGGAGCAGATTGGCATCCTATTCTTAAACTGCTTCAGCTCTTTTGAAACAATTAGATAGCAAAAAACTTTCCTACTTCTCTTTATGTAGGGGCTATAATGTATTCTGAAATCATTGACCAACTGACAGATCAAGCCACTTGAATTGTGACCCATAGCTGTGTTGAAGGGAAGAATTAAAACCAAATGAAATTTTCCTATGTATTTGAACATATTTGTACATTAACTGATATTTACATTTATACATAGACTGATTTAAAAACAATTTTAAAAATCAAGGAAACTTTATCAAATTTCCACACTTTGGACTAGATGCATATGATCTACAGAGTAAGGCATTCTCTCAGTGTATTTTGTAGGATGGGTAATACTGTGAATCATCTATGTGACCAGAAGCCTGAATTTTGTATAAAGTATGGGACATTGCTCCTGACAACAGTTAAAAGGAAATTGCCTGGACTAAAATTATTGCAGTGTATCTTGGTTTGACTTAGGCTTTATTCTTCTTAACTTTTTCTCTGTGAATACTCGATGAGGCCCTGATGCTTCCACACAATAGGAAAAAAGAACTCAATGAGCAGGATTGTGTACATTGAAGTCCTGACTTCTGCTAAGCCAAAACAAGTTAATGACTTCTGCTAAGCCAAAACAAGCAGAGATTTTTTTTTTTCTGGTCTGCTCTTCTGTTGCACGGATGAATTCTTCTAAGCTCAAAATGTTCCCAGTAAGGCTAACTGAATAATTAAATAAAGTAAAAGAGGCCTTATGCTTCCTTCTATTTTCAAAATATCTTTTAATTGTATTTCCATTCTTTCTTTAGGCTTGTCTTCTTGAAAAGTTAGAAAATAAGTGGTATAAATATACTTCATAATCTAACTTCAAAATGGTGTTTAGATTTCTGTTCAGAAAAAGCAGCCATTTGGTTTATTGACCTTGTGTCTCAAAGACCTGTGGCTGAAAACAGTTAAGAAGCTGAAATTTTCTCTCCTCTTCTGCTGCATTCCAACATAAGTAAGATCAAATCAAA
Source organism: Hylia prasina (assembly GCA_013397195.1). Taxonomy (NCBI): domain Eukaryota; kingdom Metazoa; phylum Chordata; class Aves; order Passeriformes; family Sylviidae; genus Hylia; species Hylia prasina. Next base: position 156,631 of record VYXD01007786.1, read on the forward strand.
AAGAAGGTATGAAAAAATACAGGGGACAATAATGGGAAGCCAGAGGCAGAACCTACACTTTAGTCTCACAGATGATGAAAAAGAATCAAAATGATGAGGCTGTAGGAAATTCTTGTTTGTTTTTTTATTAATAAAGCTTTACTATCTGTACTGTTATAATCTAAGGAGATCTAAAAGAATATAGGTGTGCAGTGGGTCAAATGTTGGCCAAATGCCCATGCACCCACTAGAAATTATTGACTCTTTTCCTTCTGTGAGACATGGAGGAGGGCAAAACAGGCTCAAAGATTTAAAAGGTATAAAGAAAACTTTATTAACAGAATTAAAAGAAAAATATAAGAAAAAAATCAAAATAAACCTTCAGAACTCTTCTCCTCTCCCCATACCCTCTTTCTTTCCCACTGATAATGTAAAGAGACAAAACCTGGAAATTTTGGTCAGTTTACCACCTCTAAAATAATATTTCTTCCACTTAGGGAGAGGAGTCTCTCTTGCCATGTCATGGAGACTTCTCCACAAGAAACAGTTCTCTGGTGGCTCAATGTCACAGCAAATCAGCTGCCTGGGAAAGTAAAATCTGTTTGCAGTGTGAAAGTCCCTCCCATGTCATGCAGCTTTGCCAAAGCTGCTTTCATGGGCCATGTCAACTTATTTGGGGTATTGTTTTAAGGATGAGCTGTTTAGCATATGAAACTCTTGAGGGGTCCAAGCCCAGACTATCAGACCCCTTTGAATTTCCTCAGGACTCAGCCCTGTGGCGACTTAATAGAGAGAGAGACAATTTCGATCCAGTTGTCTGAAAAGCAATTTTAATGACACAAAAACAACAAACAATAAGGCGTCCACTCTACGGGAATGAACTGGACCAAGGCAGTAGCAAAGGACCAAAGGCAAAAGGCAAAAGGTGAAGTCTACGGTCAGACAGAGGTACTTATACACCCCTGTGTGGGTGGGGAGTTAAGCTGGAGTCTGAGGGAAGGGTCCAATGGGGGAGAATGATTAATAATATTAAAATTCTTGCATGAAAAATTAATCTATGACAACACAGAGAACATGGAACCTTCTAGTAACATTTGCATACTTGAACATATGAATAAGGTTCTTGCTTATGGCATTTTGAATGGGGTTTCCCAAGGCATTTTTCCAGGGTTCCCTTCTTCCCTGGGGAAACCACCCTCTACAAGCATAAAAACAAAAGTTCACTTTTTATTTCTGGCAATAGAAGTTTTTTTCTTCTGTGTCTGGGGCAAGTTTTCTCATCTCTCTCATCTCTCTCTGTTCAAGCTTCTTACTGGATTACAGTTTTTCAGCATCCACACACTCTAGCATGAGTGCCCTTTTCTCATGGGCTGAGGGTGAATGCTGCATTCCCCTATGCACTTCATGAATTACAGGGAAAAAATGAAGTCTGATATATCAAAAATATATCTTCACCACAGCCTCACATAAGAATTTCAGCCCAAGACTAAGACATCTCCTCAATCCCCTCCCATCTAGAATCTGACTCCTTCTTTACTGACATCAATGTCCTATGTTGTTTTCTCTATGTGACTTCACTCTTTCCTTTTCCTGATTTGGGAGAGAATTGGTGTTGTAGGTTCTTTTATTTTCAAGCTTTGTCAATCAAAACAGTTTTTATGGAGTTCTGCAACACTGAAATGTTGATCTCATCCAGGCTCTGCATCAGGGAGATTGCTCACTGTGCCACTTGCTGCTGGTCATGTGGTCTCCTCCAACAGCGTACGAGCCGTGCTGGCTGCTGGCTTTACTCATTGCTTTTCTTCATGCAAAGCACTGAAAACAAGAAAAACTGCTACTGCCATTTTTGTCCGTCTATCCGCAGCATGTCTGGCTAAAAGTGACTAAACAACAAAGTCCATTGCGAGCCACGCTGAAGCAGCTGCAGCTGTGCATCTGATCTGCTTTTTTAACATGGAAACCCCAAACCATCAGTTTTCCTACTGATATATTTTCTCACCTATTTGCAGCAACTTGGAATTGTTATAAATGAAACCCAATTAAGCCGAATTAATAATTGATAAAGATAGATTTTATTAAGTGACCAAGATACGGTCACCGATAGCCCCAACAAAAGTCACAGCATCGAGCCCGGGATCAGCACTGGGTGAACTCAGATTCCCTCTCTCTCTGGCAGCAATCTCTCTGAGTTCACAAAGTGGTCTCAGTCCCACTGGTTTTTATACATTTTTTTCTGCCCGGGGCAGAGATTCCTCTCTTCCTTTGTGATTCCACATATTCATATTGGTTTCTTCCTCCATTTTGGGCGGGACAAAACTTCTTCTGTGAGATGGATGAATACTGATGAGTTTCCAACGATCCTGGCTATCCTGACTGTGGATCTTCGTCCTTTGTGTTATACTGGACAAAGCTGTTTCTGGGAAGTGAACAAATGTTTGATTGAATTTACAGGAACTCAGAATTGGGATGTAAACTTGATTGATAGTTTCGGTGATTGCTCTGCTGCTCCTTGGTTGCCGGTGAGAATGAGCCATCTTTCCGGCTGAGCCATGGCTCTTCTTATGTTAGCGAAGTCCAGTTTCTCTGCAGCCAGGTGTAATGTTTGTGAATTCCTGTTCGCTCCTGAGGATCCCGTTTTGTAATCAAAACTTTATAATATATATATTTTACATGTGCACGAATTAACAGATACCATTTATTACAGAATTAGTCAGACATCAAAGTGCACTCTCAGTTCACAGATCCACTGCCTAAAAATTGCTTTCAACAAGAGAAAACTGCAGTTGTGTGGTAAACAAATGGATTTTAAAAACCTAATGTGGTTTCCATAACAAGAGGCACATGTTGATAGTTGATAAGATCAAACTGTGGCCCATCTTATGTTTCTGACTGATGTTCAGAAGACTGAAGTTCCTGTATGGCAGAATTAAGTGGTATTTTCCTAACATTAGGAGAAATGCCATATCAAGGAAGAAATTATTCACAGGAATTAATTATTCACAGCCTTCTTAGTTCTTATTTCTAAGTAGCAGATTATTTTATGTACATCAGTACTTCAGGATTTCCATTATTAAAGAACTCTGGATGGACATGACTTTTCTTCGGAAAAGTGAGAGTGGAGTCATAAACAGTATAATCATCAAGTACTTCGTATTATGCTCAAAAGATGGATAAGAAGCAAGAGAGAAAGCATACTAATGGCTAAATGAGTGAAACCAATCCTTTCCTTGTCATGGAAATGGTTGTGAATTTATCAGTTTTCCCAGAGGTTATAAAATCTAATTCATGATTTCACTTTTTTAGACGTCTAAGAAATGGATTTTATAAAAATGAAGCAGTTGAAATTTACAATAAACACATTATACTTCTGCTGCAAGGACAAAACTCATCTGTGGAGAATGATGAAATTTAAGGATCGACATCATGTTATGAAAGGTTTGAGGATTAAGGGTGATGACATGGAAATATCTTCCAAAATGAAGTGATCTTTCTTTGAGTTTGTTTTCTTTAACTAAAATAGCAACATGTATGTATAGTATGGTTTTGTACCAACTAAAACCCTGATAATGTTTAATTTCTACTTTTTCTTTATCCTTAGTTTGTTTAGCTATTGGAAGCCAAAATCTGCCATATTTACCCTAAAAAATGCTCTGTATATCTACACTCTGTGTATCTATGTTTTCTTACCTTCTGTATTTTCTTACCTCTGAAATACCTTATTTAGTTCAGTAGAAAGATTAGTTCAAATCAAAAGCAGTAGAATCAATCACTGGAAAAATCATGTAAAGCCAGCTATCTACTTTCGTTAACAAAGTACTTAGTTACTGGTTTCCTGACCCACTGCCATGATACTAGCACTACTTACTATAATTAATGACATCACAGCTTGGTTATTAGCATTATATTGCTCATGAATTTAAATAATTCACTAAGCTGCTTAGATCAGAGATTTTGCGGTGTTTAATAGCCTTTTTCTATATGGATTTGATTGACCACTACTAGTAAATTTAACCACCAGGTGACACTATTGTGTAGTGTACTAAGGTGCAGAACTGGACATATTTTATCAGCCAGAAGAAGAATATTAACTTTCAGAAGTGAAAGTTTTACAAAATTAAAAATTAAGATTTCCCACGTTTGTTCTGTCTTTTTAAGTTTTTTTCCTAGTCCCATCTTGGGGCTCAAGTAACTTGTTGCAGCAAAGTTTAGATATATTAATTTTTAAAATTGTATTACCTCATTTTAATTTCTCAAAGAAACTGCCATCAACTTTCATCTCAGAAGGAATTTCTTTCAGCAACATGCCTTTCAGTTTTACATTAGGCATGATCATAGAATCATAGAATCATAAAATATCTTCCATTGGAAGGAACCTGTAAGGATCATCTAGTTCAACTCCTGGGCCTGTGCAGGACACTCCAATAATCATACCACGTGCCTGAGATCTTGTTTGTCTGGTAAGAGTTTTCAAACATGCAATTTTACATATGAATACTTGTTTTTTAAATGGTGTCATTCATCTGGATGAAGGGGATGAGGGGAAGATGAGCGTGTAACTGACGTGAAGAGATCTGTGTCATTCCCTTAAGCAAAGCAAAGCAAACAACTCTGCCAGAAAAGAAAAAGTACCGTGGTTGTGGTTCCATTAAATAAATTACTAGAAGGAGGCGGATCAGTTTATCAGCTAAGAACTGGAGTTTAAGCATGTAAAAGACCTTTGTAAAGAACGGGATGACAGACTAGTGTCGCTGCAGAGTAGGAGACAGTGACATGACATTAACATACTGAGTTTGTGTGGCAACTGCTCATGTTTATTGTCTGGCACCTCCATTTATAGAGCTTTTAAATTTCTAGTGCCTACAGACATGATTGGTCATGGGTCTCAACTCCGTCTAGCTCACTGGTGAATGATATGGGTGTATCTGTGCTTCAGAGGGGTTGGATGAGATCCTCTGTCCGGGTTTGAATCTGACCTATCATTTTCATGTCTAGGGGCTTGTTTACTTTGAGCTAGGCTAGTCGTGCTGGTATCTGTTAAGGTAAATCATCTGTGCAGATATAGTCCAGCTATATCTATCACAATTTCCCCTTCTCAGTTTTAATAAAAATGCAAAGGGTTCTCTGTTATCTTACCTGCAAGGGCCCTTTGCAGGTAAGATGACAGGACAGCATTATGACAGATATGATTCTATGTAACTCAACAAGCCTAGCCTCTCCCAGCCAGTGATGCATCCCACGTATCATTGAAAATGTTACATCCCTTCCCAGGAGCTGTCAGGAAGGATTACCAACAATACAAGCTTTCAAATTGGCACTGCAGGCTTATTACCAAGAAGTTACAATCTCACAATTCTATGAACAAGAAACATTTCAACTTTACAACTGTGGGAAAAATCAACAGGTAAAGCAACTTGTCCAGTTCAGGTTTTTGCCTTAAATAAACTTGTAATCTCAAAAAGGTCCCAGATCACTATGCATCATTTGCACAAGTAGTTTAAGTCACTGCTCGATCAGGTCTGCTGGAGCTTCATTAGGAAGATACTGTCTCTGGTCCCAAACAGGCTGCAGAGCAGGGTGAACAGCCCTGGTGGGTATCTATCCTGTGTCCATGGAAGCACAGGCATACCCATGTTCCCATGTAATGAGGTCCCATGGACCTTCCCCTTATTCATGATAATATCTTTAACCATTACTTTATGTTTAGGTGACTAGGCATCTCCAGATGACTGCAGTGATAGGAAATTATTTATGATTACTGGATTTTTGGGATTGTTCTTGTACTGTTAAGTGATTCAAGGTGTAAACAGCTTTTGCTACTCTGCTCTGTGGAGTTTCTTTACACATTCCCCTTTTTTGTTGATCTAAGATGCCTTTTAAAGTGCCAAGTGCATGTTCAACGATGGTCTGTCCAGTTGCTAAATGGGGTATACCAGTTTGGCGTGACACACCCCAGAGCTGTAGAAATTGTCGAGTTTTTTTGTGATTTGTATGCAGGTCCATTATCTGTTTTGATGAGGGATACTCAAAGCAGCTAATATGCCATGGCATCCTGGCCTTTTTCTCCTGAGTGGACTGATGCCCATATGGCAGAGGAAAAATTATCAATTGACATATGCACATATTTTAATCATCTGAATTTGGGAAAATGGGTGACATCAGTCTGCCAGATTTGTAAAGCTTTTAAACCACAGAGATTAACTCCCATCTGTAGTGGTGCAGTGTGGCCTTGGCAGTCAGCACAAGTATTGACTATGTTATGAGCCTCTGTGTTCGATAGAAGAAATTGCCTCTGCAGAGCTTGAACACCTTTTTGAAAGAAGTCATGTGAGGCTTTTGCTTGTGCCAGCATGTCTGGCTGTGGTGCTGTCCTGGCAGGACTAGCTAGGTGATCTGCTCATGCACTGCCCTCTGTAATAAAACCTGGGAGATTTGTATGGCTTCTAATGTGTAGAATGTAGTACAGGTAATTTCTTGTTTGCATGGTGTGCCACAAAGTTTTTAGTAGGCCAAATAATTGTGCATTGTCAATTTATTTCAACAGAGCTCAGTCTAATCTCTGTTATATTAACAATGTAGGCAGAGTCAGTGACAATATTTAAAGGGGTATGGGGAAAATGCTGAAAAGCCACAGCTACAGCACATAACTCCACCAGCTGAGGCGACCTTTCAGTGTTTGCCATTAGCTTTCTTCCTTCCATGTCACAATTGCCTTTCCCATTTTCCCAGAACCATCAGTGAACAGTAGTACCTTTTAAGGGTGTGCGACTGTTCAGGATTTTAGGGATAGCGCAGTGATTTAAATCATTTGCAGTAATGTCTGACTCGGTAAATTATAGACAATTTGCCCTGAGAAATTTTGTAAGGCACTTTGCAAAGCACTGCTGTTGGCATAACATCACTCAAATCTTCTTGCATCACAGGTATAATGATTTTTGAAGGATCTTTTGCAGTCAATTGTAAATACCATTGATGACACTTCATGATTAACTGTGCAATTAACTCAAAAATGATAGGGGCTTTTTTTTGAGTTTAGTGAGGAAGGAACATCCATTCTAAAACATGCAAAGGGTCAGACCACTAACTATCACACTATCCAATAATAGCAGTAGGATGGAAATCAACAATGAAAATAAACACAGTAATATACAGTTCTAGGCATATTTGGTAGTTCTGTCTCTTTGTGATGGCTTGGTCTGCTATCTCAAGAGCAGCCTTTGCCTCTGGGGTTTACTTCCTGGGAGAAGTTAGATCAGGATCATTCTTTAGAAGGTGTAATAATGGTATTAATTGTGGAGTGATCAACCCTACATAGGGTCTGAGCCAGTTGATGGTACCCAAACTTTTGAGGATCATTTTCATTTTTAATTTTTGTCAAGAATTGAATTGTCTGGGGCTAAATGGACTGATCCATAATTTTGAGTCCAAACTACTTCCAAAGTGGTTGCTGCTGTACCTTTTATGCTGCTACTTGCAGCCCAAATATTTTTAATGCTTGCAACAGGCTTGGCTGAATCTGTGAGAGTTCATTTTTGGTTTGGGTTACAACCAAAATGTCATCCATGTAGGGGTAACAGTATGCCCCTGGAAATTGTTCTCTCACTGTTCAGAGTGCCTGTGCAACGTATTATGGACATATTGTCGGGCTGTTTTCCATACCTTGAGGAAGTACATTCCATTGATGAGGCTCCACTGTGCAGCACTATTAATAGAAGGCACAGTTAAAGCAAACTTTGGGGTATCATCTGGATTCTGTGGAATAGTAAAGAAACAATCTTTCAGGTCCACAATTAGAATATCCCAGTTGTCAGGAATCATTGTAGGAGATGGCATACCAGGCTGGAGGGCGCCCATGCTCTCCATGGCTGAATTGANAGGGCGCCCATGCTCTCCATGGCTGAATTGATCTTTCTCAGGTCATGGAGCAACCTCCATTTACCAGACTTCTTTTTTATAACAAACATAAGTGTTCCAAGGGCTCGTGGATGGCTCTATGTGCCCTTGAGCCAGTTGTTCCTGTACCTGTGGTGCCCACACTGGCTGAGTGATAAGC